>VCRD01001112.1:7919-85139 GCA_006783055.1 Trinorchestia longiramus
GCCTGTGCGTGAGTGATATGTGCGCACACGACTAAATTGACTTACGTGGTTAAGGTGTACGTGCATGACTGATGGATTTACTTTAGACGGCATGGGACTTCGGTATTGAACCAAGAATGGGCCAAACGGTTCGTTCCTATTGCCTTAGTCTATTCTATTCTATTCTATTCTAGTTGTTTAACAGTCGAAGATACAGAAAAATAAAATAAATAAATAAATGAACTTTATTTCCAATAGAGTATACAGTACATATACATTGGGCTGTAAATTCTTAATGCTGACATCATATGAGTAGTGACGGTGCTAATCGATAAGGTCTTCAGAGAAGTAGTGATGCTTCAAGCGAGATCCCCGTCCTTTGCACTACAGCTTGAAGTAGAGGCTCGTAGGGGCGTGTCGATGAGCGTGGTTGAGGTGTGGCTTACGCAAAGTGTCCAGTATAACAGTTGCTGGACATGTTCTTTTAGCTGTTAATGTTGAGGCACAAATACACCGTGACAGCTACAGGGAACGAACCCGGGACGTTCCGCATAGCAGGCGGGTGCCCTCACCAGTTGGCCACACTGGATAGTGTGGTCTCACGTTCGCATACTGCAACAAAAAATTCAAACAATGTAGGTTTGATTTGAGCATTAACCCTAACATGCGTACCAAAAAATACATCTTTTAGTGTAATCATTAATATCACATAATCTAATAATCATTTTAATACACATTTGGCTAATGATCAAAAGACTAATCAAAGCTGAGATTTTCATGAAAATACACATACCCTGAAACTGAGTAAGATCATCGTACTCCAATAGGGAGTACGCAACCAGAGTACACAACACACATATTTAAGAAATTACCATCGTGTTGGACCGGACCTTATCTTCAAAGGCTTGTGCATATAATTTAACAGGCACTGCTCTACCTACGACTGTCTTTGAAAAATAATTTCGTTTGGGCTTATGGTTTCTTTCGATGATATATTTTTTGCTCAGTTTTCAGAACTGATAGGTAATTTGCATGATGAACACATTATCGTCGTATCTACGGTAACATTGGAATCTTTTGGGAACTTAATTTATTTAATTTCACGAATACTTTTTACATATATTTTAGATGCGTTATAAATACAAATAAACAAACTGCCAATGAAATTTAAACTAGTATCAAGTTAGCTGCACTACTGGAGAGACGGAAGGGAATAAGGCACAGCCTTAAGCAATCAATTACTACGATTCGAAACCTGATGATCGTCGAAAAGGAAGATAAACAACAACATGGATAAATTTATCTTTTATTTGAAAAACTCAGGAGCAACAAAAGAGCTTGACGCCTTTGTTACAACAGTATTACAGCACCATAATTTTCATAACATTTAATGCACAGAAAAAATTAAGTGACTACCTCTACACACGTTTGAGCAAATTAATACACTGCACAACGCAATGACAGCGAGGGTAAGAGCCTAGTGTTCCATTTGAATGGGAGTGACCGCTATTGCAATTCTATGGACAACACGCAGTCACTTTCGCTGTGAATCCACCGCTATTCTTATGAATGAAACGCTTTGACTCTCCAGCTTCCGAGTCGGCGAGTGTTAGCAAATTGAAAGCGGAAATCGGGGCGTGAAGCAAGAGGTTTGCTCGACAGAGGAAGCAAAGATTAATAAGATATCAGAGCACCAGATACACGTTTTCTTGAGGTGTCTTGGCAACGCATATGACAAACAGATTGAGTACAATACATGCTTCAACATATGTGCCTCCACACGCTGACTAAACAACATACCTAACTTTTTCTTTCGATGTGTCGACATGACGTTGAGAAAATAACAGAAAAACCGATAAAAGTGCACAGATATACGATAACGTATGCAAGTCTATAATAGATACGCAGGTAGCATTGGGCGCGAACACATCAGTTTATACATGTTATGTTAAAAAATAAATTCTGAGAGAAAACAGAGCGATGATGAGGTAGTTGGACACAAACACGTACTCAATAGAACTTTACAACGAACATCGATGCACAAGAGGGCATACATTCTCATAAAAATCGACTCAAAAAACTCTACAGTCGAACTTTGATGTAAGAAGCAGTCGCCAGTGAGGTAGTTTCCATGTACAAGAATGGGATGGACGAACAGAACCGGAAATAATTAAATAACTAATTTTCCAATTAGGGAAAAAATTAAGACGCTTATTGATCAGTTGTAAGAAACGAACACCAAAGCAGGCATTAACATGAATAGCACATACGTGAGTACTAATTTGAAAGTAATTGAAATAATGGACAATGAATCTTAGGATAGACGCAAACCCTCATGCTTCAATCCAAGAGTTAAAACTCGTATAAGGAAACCATTGTAACCTTCCCTTTGCTTTTTTTAGTTCTCGCGATTGGATGTTAAATAGCTTTTCTCAAAGTTTCAGCAGTAAGAAAACTAATCAGAAATCAGCAAATTAAAACAAATAATCAAAATTGATTTCATCGGACGGTAAAAAGTCAGGTTTTAACATTTAAAAGAAAATACCATTAACAGTATTCAAGCGCTTCTGCTGTCGCAGTCACAAAGCATTTGATAAAAGTGAAGAGAGTGGATGGTACTCAGCTGTAAAGATTAAAATCATTAGGGCTAAATTTAATATGGTTCACCATTATAAACATGGACACTACATAAAAATTTTAAATTCTCGGCAATCTTTCCCGCGATTAATTATCGTAATTCAACTAATCCGTCAGCGATAGTGGACAGTTACATATGTAGAATAAGACACATTCATCATAATAAAATTCGGTTGCTTGTGTGTCCATAATTAATCACAAGTGACACTCAATTCCATTGAATTGAAATATGTCAAGAGCTAAATAATTCTACATCTTTTTATACAAAAAATATCAATTGCACCTGCAGGATAAATTGTACTTTTCGTTCCGACTATAAATTTTAGCACATCGCAGTACAGGCGATTAAATAGCATAGCCTGATTTTAGCACCTTTATGCTTCGACAGCGTGGCAACTGCAATAAACACTATTCCGTATTACAGGCACTGTAGGTCCTAGTAAATATGGTACTGCAATGAAAACAGACGAAACTTCAGAATGAGAACACATTCAAGTTTCATAGCTACTGCACTAAGAATAAAATACCTCTTCAATCAAGTAATTAAACTCATCACGTATTAAATTTTCTAGAAAAGACACAGATAAAGTTATGATTCCGTATTGATATAAACGTGTTTGGTCGATGAAATCGCGTTCTAACCGAATTATCTCAGTGCTCAATAGGAATCAAGTTAACACTAGAACTGACTACCAATGATCATGATATTGAAGCAAAAAATTGAACTTACGAAATTATTGTGCCACAAGGTGAGCGATATTCAGCTAGTGGCTCCCAACACATACTACTTGGGAATATTTTGCAACAAACCATCTCATGGCTGACCACCTAATCTGCCTAATAATATATGAAATAAAACAATTCTACTCGTATATGCTATTCTATATAAACCTTGATCTCGCTCTTGTTCTTTCCAATAACGAGTACTGTCAATATTAGAAACATCTCACTGATGCATTTCCGTCTACATGAAGAAGTTTTCAGTTTGCACAGCATAATTTCACTCTGCACAGCGTAATTTCAGTCTGCACAGCTTAATTTCAGTCTGCACAGCGTAATTTCAGTTTTTACATCGTATTTTCAGTCTGCACAGCGTAATTTCGAGTCTGCACAGCGTGATTTCAGTTTGCACAACAGAGTGATTTTCGTCAAAACAAAGGTGATTCTAAGAATTATGACAAATTAACAGCACATTATTGACTGTGCTGAAAACATTTTCAACTCTAGCGTAGAATAGGCATTCTAATGAGAAAATGGCAGGACATACCAGAGGCGTAATCATTCGGCTAAGCAATGTAACACAGAAAAAATTACACAGAACTGTAAAGCAACGGTCCATCAACACTTCGGTGGACCAACGAGTAGTAGTTAAATTTTTGTTACCGATTATTATCATCATTATTATTGTTATTATATTCACGATTTAACCACCGCAGTCTCGAAGAGAGTGACTTCAGGAGTGAGGCAGTTCATGAGTAATTTTAGGGTCACACATCGTTGAGGAAATAGGATTAAGTATCAGAGTTCTCAGTCTGGTGTTGTCATCACTGTTTGTCATATTTCACGTCACACTTGGAGTCGGGCTCATAAAATTTCAGCTGCCTACCCATGTACGACCGAGTGCCACACACACGCTGGAGCCACACGCGGCCCTGTTTGGTTATGGTTATCCGCATTAGAAAATGGTCGTATATGTCTTGACGGAGTCAATTTGCGAGAAGTATAATTTTCACGGCGACAATTAGGCTTACATCAAGTCAGTAGTAGCTCGGGTACTGGGCCGGTCATTATATTAAGCTATAGAAGTCACATTTTTATTGCCGAAAGGCGCGAAGCTTTACTGGTGAATATCAAAATGCACTGCGGAGAATATTCGTTATAACAAAGGTTTGTTCGGAGGAAAACATTCGAGAAAGAAAATAAACAAAAATACAAAGAATTCAAACTCCAGAAGGGGACACAACCTGCCAAAAACGGTTTCTTATTTTGCAAAGGAAGTTTTTCCATTTCGCTCAGCGTCAATGAAATGATGCGCATTATTTCATGGAAAATCTAACATTGAACAATAAGACATGACCTAAAGCTTTAACTAACATTCAGTACAGCGAACATTCACAAATAGATAAATAGTTCGAGCAAAGTAACACAATCTGCTACTTCAAACACGTTAGCCAAAACCAAATACGGAATAGGAATTGGCCAAGAAAATATGACACGTATTTCAAATGGAGGAACGCAGTACACATACATAGCTAAACACAAATTATATTGCAGTATTTCCCCATCATATATTCTCCATGGGATAGATAAAAATATATGCTGCATCTATATTAAAATATAGATATATATAGATTGCATTTAATAGATTTATTAGTAAACGTTGAGGGTATTCGGGACCGAACTCACCTTTCGAACAGTCATCGGCCACAACACTAGAAATATACATTAGAAGCCACGCAGAACAGGCATGAATGTGAATCACTCCACAAATTCAAGCCAAATCATCTAAGTGGACCTGCAGTAAGCACCAATAAACCCAAAAATACAATACATGGGCCAAAAAACAAAGGTCTTTGTAAACATTAAGCGTTCGTCGAGCATTCAAAACGTAATTGTCAAGATGACATGACTACGTGAAACGAACTTCCACAACACGTGTCTCGCAATAATGTTAATTAATGAGTCTAATAAAATTTATGAATGGCCTCATTCACCATAAAATAACGGGTCACCAGCCTCAGTTAGTAATTAATCAGTTACTATTCATCGCAAAGGAGGCTCGTATTTCATGAACAACCGTTTAAGCAGTCAATTACGTAACATGAAGTTAAATATACACATTTGTTTCCGTAGTATTATTAAACGAGGGATTTTCACGTAGCAAAAAACCCTTAAGCGTATTAAAACGGATATTTAAAGTGTTTGTAGGCACAAGTTCCGTACAAAAAAAATCGATAATTTCCATGAATATAAAGTAGTTAACCATTAATTCAGCTATATTTTATTTTATACTAAGGGCTCTGAGCTCAACAACACCAGAACATCTTCAATAAATTTATGCTATTTGAAAACGAGTTCTCAGTGTATTCGTACTCGAAACATTTTCCAACAAGTGAACACCATACACTGTTATAGCATCAATTTATAACTATTATGTACCCTTCTGGTGCCAAAAAATTAAGGTATTTCAATATAGTTTGGAAATGAGAACGCAGCAATCACTACAAAATATACGAATATGGAATTTATTTTCAATGAAAAAATATCACAAAATTTATTTTACCAATTTTGTAGAAACATAATGAATTTTACGTCGCGTCTAGTCAGTTCATTCGTATTTTCACGCAATGATTACCACACCCTCGTTTACAGATCCCATAGCCTCTTACCTCAATTTTTGCACTACTCTATTCAGCTGAAACGTCACAATAGACGAAAATAATAAGCGTGAACTCATTATCTACCACAACATTGATGACAAAGTTAGTACCACAGTTCTCTCTCACTTACAGAATGGCATACAAACAAGGCACTTTCCAGTTATTAACTCGGACCAAAGATCGAACAACTTCGCATCAATCCAGCATCAACTCCCGCCAAGGTCTCCAAGATGTCTTGTCTCGAATTCAATTCACTTCCAATTATGAAGCATTGCATAAGTCGGATCACTCCAATGATTTTGATTCCGATTCTACAGCACGATAGAAGCACAGACTCAGACTTCATCTGTAATTAGAGGTTAAAACTGACTCAGATTCCATAGCTCCAGCAGTTCCCAGACTTTGACTTCGACTCACCAACTCCAGTGGTATCCATTCTCTGATTCTCGTAACAAATTCAATGATTCTACAATGACTGGATTTAGACGAGTTTGTAGCATCTCCGCAAACTTGTAATCCTCCATGCAAAGATTTAAATACTGAAAAACTAAATCCGAAGTTAATGTTAAGATTTGCCATAATAGTAATTATGAGAAACTCAAAGTAAAGCTTCATTCCTTACATTCAAATGAATTATGTATTTAAACGAAGATCAAATTGTGAGAAAGGTATGCAGAAAATTTTTCATTAGTATCTCATGATTAGATGCACAAAGAAAAAAATCAAGTTCCAGTAAAATTACTTCACCATGAATAGGAAGAATCAGATAAGAATACATACATTTTCAACGAGAACATGAAGAAAGCATTTCAACAATCGTGGTGAGCATCTATAAAACAATTCATGGTAAAATTAATTGAATGATGCCACTTTAAAAAGAATTAGAGCCAAAGCCATTCTCACCAAAAACTGGCCAATCCTACAAGAGAAAAGAAAAACAGGAAATCTGCAGCATTCCTTGCTTCTGACACTGGTCTGAATATTACGTTACAATACAGACACCTCAAATGCGTATCTACCGAAAGAAAGGATGCCTCAAAAATACGAAAAATTAGTTAAAAATACAAATTCGAAAACATCTGTGCAGGAAGTTGGCTGTCCGATAGGGTGGATTTCCTCGCGCCAAAAGTTGAAAATAAATTAGACTAAAAATAGCCCAATGAAGAATTGAAAATTTATGTACAATGGACATACTAAAGATTGCTTGTACTGCAGAGGTTAAAGGGATATATCACGTGAACTAGGTATGCTGACCAGAAGAGACACTATCAACATACTTTAAGAATGAAGGTCAGGAGTTTTAAAAATCAACATGAATCGAAAACTTCCCCAAAATGAGCTGAAAGCAAGTAAATTCATTCATAGTCTGAAACAGTTCCAAATATGATCAAATACGTAACATATGCCAAAATTATTACGTGTACACATTTATATTTCACAGAGATATGTTTCCATGTTTCAACAAAATAGACATAAATTTCATACCATAAAGGTGAATGCGACGACCTCTCATTCTGATCATTAATGGAAAGCAATTAAATCTAACAAATCACGTAGACGAGGCAGGATCGTTAAACACGGTGTCAACATTTACGACTTTTTCTTGAGCAATAATGTAGAATGTAAGACTCGAATGAAGGTGAGCAAATCAAACGTTCTCGTCAAAAGCACGGATTTGAGTATATTCTTCAATAAACCTGTACCTATGAAAGCATTTTGTATTCAAAACACTGTCATATATACTCAGCTGATCAGTAGTACAGCATAGTTGAAGTGAGGACTTTGCCAGTCTAGCCTTATGAAGAAATCAAAAGAAATTAGAAAGTGAAGAAATGCATAACTGCGACAGTACGTTGGTATATATTGGTTTTGTACATGATACATATAATATACATCATGTAATATATATTACGTAAAAATTTCAAACAGTCATCATTTAAGATTGGAAATGAAATACGTTGATGACCTCCAACATGTGCACGCACACTTAAATGAAACGTTCTTCTTTACGCATGTGCAGGTCCTTGATACTTGCGATTTATGAATTGCTCTATTACAGGAGTTGGATTGAATGCCCAAAAATAAATTTTTTTTAAACATTTTCAAACCTCACTTGGTGATACCACGTCTCGACACCCTGCTCTCGCACTCATAAGGCAGAGATGTTAACAGTAAGAGTAATGATGCTTCTCTGAGCGTATAATTGAGTCCTTTACCCGATGGAATCAAATTGACGCTTCTTTATTCGGTCTCAGATACTCTTCTGATACGGGATATTACACGAGACTCGTATGATAAACTATGGTATTTGTACCATACAAAAAAGAGAAATATTTAAAAAAATACTCTGCATTTTTTTTTACATGTAATCCTCTAAGATCCTGGAGACGAATCATACCTCACGCGAACAAAGCTAAACCATAGAACAAAAGGAAGATTTAACGTTAAATTGTTGAAGATATATTTTGAAATACTTGTGCTTCGCAGTGTAAATTAAAACCCGAATGTGGATTCCGTGAGACGATGAGGGCGCTAGCGTGAGAGAAAAGAAATTATCATCTGAGAGACAGACGCATGGTACTGCATTTACGTCATTTACGTATGTTGTAGGAGGGCAGTCTGTACTAAATTAAGTTCATCTGATATAAAAAGGATTCGAATATATAGCGAAAAACTGCTCACAACTCTTGATGCATTATTAAACTCTCGCAATCAATAAACCAAATATTTAAAATCTCAATAAGTACCCAATAAACACTATTAAAAGTTATCAATATCCATTAAACACTGCAATTGTGATAATTGTTAATCAGCCAACACACCATTAAATATTATAGATAACCGTTAAACAAGATTAGAAAATATTCCTTCAGTACAGCCGACAATTTCAATATTATTTTCCCTCACATGACAGCAGTTAGAAATCTTTGGTTATAATGGTTATAATTAAACCTGTCCGATAGATTAAAATTTCAAGATGAAGAGAGCAATCAATATAATCATCAATGAATAACATATGTACAATATCGCAAAATTTTCTGCTTTGCAGCATAATTTTGATAGCAGACTCAACCTTGAAATGGTTTTGATTAATCGTGTGCCTAAAAAAATCTCCATTTGTTTTCGTTCAATTGAGAGACTAAAACCACCCACCGCAAGCTATGACTTTCTGTAAGTGACTTAACCTCTTGATGGCTCAACAATGATCAGATTCTTTTTTCCTGACTGAAGACTTAAGTGCCTTAAAAAAGGACCAAGTTCATTTTCGTGGTTCAAGTGTATTCGTGAAGCTTATAAAATAAGTTTAGATTTTAATATTTCAATAATTTAAACATAACAAAGAAACCACACTTTCTGTAAAATAACGTTCAGCCACCGGCCCAACTATGGAAGTCTCTAATTGGCAAAGGTTTGTACCCAAAGCATCTGTGGTGACCCTTAAGGAGGTCACTCAGTCACTCATGCACGCTGAAACTGGCGTGCACACAATGCGGCACACATATTATTTATAGAGACATATCTTGCAATCTGTATAAACACATTTGTAAACTACACAGGGATTGTGCACAGGCATGTCTTAACAAACATTTGATGCCTAAACACACGGTTTTCTGAATACATACATAGCCCACTGAGCAAATACAAAAAACAATCCAGAAGCGATAGTTCTCTAACCGCATTGAGGCATATTTACTCAGACTAGCCACATACATACTTTGCGACTGTTGAAATACATACATTTCATATCATCGTCGCAGTTGCTACGGATATATAGGAAAATTCATTTTATATTTATCTCCTTTGATCCTACCCGATCTTTTAAAGACTGAGACGTCAGATTGAACTACTGACTAGAAGCAAGAAATCCCCTCCAAGGCCAAAGCAATCCCACTCTAAATCTTCCCAATGTAGTGGTCTCCTGCAGCACACAAATCGCTGAGGGTAATATTGATCACCTGGAAGAACTCCAAAATGAATCTCTACTTAAAAATGATTACAAACACCAGGTAATCACAAATATTCATGCGTATTATTCTGAGGAAATAAGATTATATGACTCGAGCTCCATCGCAGGCGCCACAGAAGGGGTTCATGTTACAATTCTTGACGTGCTGACAGAGCTCGTGCAGTCTATCACAGACATACCAGCGAGAACTTCTAACTACAACTCTACCAATTTACTAGCTATTGTTAAGGTTGTTTGAGATTTGTACGGCGACAGGTTAAGAATTGACTCGTTAAGATTCACTCGCAGTCATGGTTCAGTATCCATGAGTATGTATGTACCTCAAGCGAAATATTTTCCTGTTTACAAAGTTTACTGTGAGGAAACGTATCATTAGGAAAATTCTTCTTTTTGGTACACAAGAAGAACGATGTTGAAAAGAAGATTGAGGTATTTTAGTTATTTCAAAAATTGTGCTTTTAGCAGTATTTTGATTTAATGCATGGCACTCAAATGACAAAAATCGACTAATACCGACTGAAGGGATACATGCCTGGATACTTTACACCTATACAGAAATCGACAACTGACAGTGAAGCGCCGGCCATCGGCCAAAATACGTACAGGCCAAGCAAATGATTGTTACAGAGAACACATCTAACACAATATTACAAGGAGTGTCCAACAGAGTATTACGCTTATAATGAGAGGTGATACAGAAATCTGAATGAGCAAGCTCAGTCTCGTAGCACTGTACATAAAAGAGGAATGATAGAATTATAATAACCAGGATTTCTTCTTGGACGTGACTTACAATTTTCACGTCACCATAACGGCTATCCTGGTTATGACTTCTCCTAACACGATGCAGTGCCTACAATTTTTGATAGGCGTACATAAATCGAGATCTACAATACTATATGCTGATGTCACACCGCAGAGAGCCCAGTAGGAGAACGTTCCATGGATGCCAAATCAGGCGACCGCGTTCGCTGGATGAGCGCATAGCGAGTCACGTACGAGTCTTTAGATAGCAGGGGCTCCAGAGCGGGTCCATGTCCGTTTTCCAGGTGGGAGTTTTTGTAAAAATTTTGCGAGTTGATAGCCTTGAAGTCACTCACATCGGCCTCCATAAAAGAAGGACTCACTGGCGTAGTCCCGTAGACACCTGAGAGAGAGTCACAAGGTGACGTTGTCCTAGGACGGGCGGTGGTGTTGATGTTCGCAACGGGTCGCACCGGGCCAGACATTTTACGGAAATTGGGACCCGATGGACCGTCTTCAGTTTTCTCGACAGAGGCGCTGGGCACATCGAGACACGGGGACAACATACGTGAATTTTCATTTAGCAGCTCGATTATCTGACTGAATTTCACGCGTTGGTCAGGGTCCTTACGCCAGCACCACTGCAGCAGACTTTGCCTGTTCCAATAACGAGAATAATAAGTTTCGTTACCTCTATGCGTAAAATTTAATAGAAATAGACCATTCAATTCATACACGAATAAGAAAGAGCTAGAAAACTGTAACTGAGAGTCGCTGTTCATTAATTAATCGATACAGATCATAACTCGCTGAAAGTGTGATAGATGTTCGACTATTTTCACACATGTCCCATGGTTGCCTAGGTACACACATTAGCCATAAGGTATTTCAAAATTTCCTACACTAAACAGCCTGCTATTTCTAATACTATTTCATCCGTTTGCCTTGAAAAATATTACACCTCTTTTAAAAAGACCTTAAAATGTTTATGAAGTAAAAAGCATCTAAAAAAATTCTTTCAAACTAACGGGCACAATGCATGAAAAAAAGGCCTAAGAAAGCAACCCAAATTAAGCAAACAACATTTGCTTGCGTCTGAATTAGTAAAAACTTGTGATGTTAACAGTACAGTATTTAACTTCAATGCTGAAAAGATGGTGAGGCACCTACGATGTAATATATAATTTACGGACTGCGTTACGAAGAGGACAGAGAACGAAATCCTAAATGCCTTCTTATGTGAAATATTGGACTTGGAAAACTTCAAGTAATAAAGCCCGATATCTGATCTCCTTTAATGAACTTTGTAAGCCATCGTATGGAGTTGTTTGATACAGCGGTGCTGTAGTGTCTTCAAAAGAAGCTAAGTGATCGCAACAAATATTTTAGAAAAATCTAGTCTGAATGAGAGTACTTGGTTTCTGGGGTGCTATCAAGCGGACGCAATCACGCAAAGTTGATTTGAGGCCGATGCATAAAATAGTATATATATATATATGTAACGTTTTTAAAGGCTACATACATGTATATAGCTACTGAAAATAAAGTGGTATGGTGTACTGCAAATATCATGGCAGCGATAGTGGGAAGCATTATTTGTTTTTTTTTTACTAATTCCCAACGATGCTGGAGGACGAGCAGATTGAGTGGCTGATCTGCAGGAGGTGATTCCTGACAATTTTCTACTTTCAGATCTGCGAAACTTTCATCAGAGTACTATAGAGGAAGTATGATACAATGTGAGTAAAAAACTGAACTGTGCTTATGAGTATTCTGATTCAAAATATGAAAGACGTATCATGATCAAGTTATTGCAGCCAATTACTGCCACAAAATATTTTGTTGTTTCATACATCGTAGAATGCCTGTATTGAAAATAGAAAGCGAATTAATTAAGAAGTAAAGCCTGCTCGAGTCTTTGCATGTGTCTCAACATCACACTTACACTTCAGGCCGAGCATCTTTGGGGATAGGGATGGTGTTGCCTTTCTTGACGTTCTCCACCACTTGGCTGCTTGATAGGTCCTGCAAAGACGAGGTTAAGTCAGCCTTGCATCAGTGCACAATCTTGCTACCCAAATTAATAAAAGACAAGATGATGATGAACTACAGTAAGTGTTATTGTACACTTAAAAATCGCTACAGTCATTTCTTCCAAATTCGAGTGTTTTTAGCACCAAATTTACAATTGAGAAAAAATTAAGGAATTTTACAAACGGTTTAATATCACCACCATCATCATCATTACCATCACCATAATTAATATCATAACTATCACCTTAAACGCAATCAGTATGATGAAAAATTCTTCCGAAAGTTAATTGATGAAGTGTCATTGGGATTCACAGTCATTCACTCAAGCAAAAACAAACAAGATATAATAAACAATTGCCCCAAGACCAGAAAAACTGCGACAGGACACCTATGTTAATTACCTTCGTAAGTCCTGCATTTGGAGTCGATTGTAATAAATTCTACGTCTATTCATAATTAATTTTTTGAAAGTGATTTATTTGTTAATTGCACTTGTAATAACATTGTAGCCCCGGAAGAATCTTAGGTTCGAGTGGACTCTTTCATTAGGAGTCAGCATGTCTTTGTGTTCGTGTTTACTTTGTGGTCATTCCGACGCCTTTACCGCTTTAAGACAAAAAAGTCTCACGTTAGTAGACATTAGGCACTGTTAATTTACGCTCGGTAATTTCAACATCTGCTAACTATTTAATAATAACATGGAGGTAATAACCTTAACAACTTCAATTACCGTTATTGCACATGGTGAGAAAACTGTCTCGAGAAAACGTAAAAGAAACAAGAATAGCGAGTCCTCATTTTAAGCAGCAATTTGCACTCACCTCAAAAAACATTTCTCATGAAAAATGAAGCGCCGTACAGACATTACAAAAATAATTGAAACAAAGATCCTATGGCCAGCTCACATGGAAGGGGAAATTTGCGAAGGTGATGATCTCGTAGAGCAGCACACCATAGGACCACACATCCGTGGCTGTGGTGAAGATGCCATCCTCCAGGCTCTCAGGAGCCATCCAGCGCACCGGCAACATCGCTGCAAGTCAAAAGAAGTGAATCTAAGAGCTTGTTGCTGACGTAATCACAAGCATTAAGTAACATAGCTACAGAACTTAAGGCAATATCATGAATGAGTAAGCTTTTATCGATAAGATTCAGTAAAAATGTTGAGGAAATAAAACGTACAGCCGGAAGCTTTAATAAAACATGGAAAATGAATACAGAGGGTAGCTGTTCCATTCTTTATGGTGAATGAGTGTAATTGACATCTAACTAAATTGGCTTCACTTCACATTATAGGTAAAATACCTGAGTCTATTATTAAATCTCAAAAATTCACTGGGAACAGGTTGTAATAAACAATACATTCAGTAAACGAGTATAAAAGGGTATGTCAACATGTATAAAAGGAGCGTATAATATGGGCACTGTCACTACCCGTCGCATTTTCCTATCAGTTTGAATTTCGAATAAGCTCTAGATTATACAAGTGATCATGCAGATAGTATTAACAACTTTTTTTGCTGCGAAGTAGTCGGAACACTCAGTATTTATAAAAATTTATCAAACTTAATCGGCAATTCAACTATGGTGCCCCTAAAACATGACAAGATTTTCACCAAATTTTTTAAATTTCAAGCAATAAAAATAACGCATCCAGGACACCAACTGAGAATGTGATTTAAAATTTGTTTGGCTGGTGCAGTAGCGACCTTTTCCCACCTTTCCTGTTGAACCTGTAGTAGTTGCTGTGATAAATTTGCCTCGCCATACCGAAGTCGCTCAGCTTGACAACCAGATCCACGTTGACCAAGCAGTTACGGCAAGCTACGTCTCTGTGGAGCATGAAAATTGTAGACGCACTGACACCAAACGGAACCTAGATATCACTTAGAGCGATGGGACTACGTTCGTGTTGTGCTATCTGATACGGTTGCCTGTGGCTGATGTGCATGCACAGATTTCGTTGCTTTTGCAATATATTTTGAACCAGTACATTAAGGCTGAGGATGACTGTAACTCATGCATAGAAACAAACTCATTTACTAAAACTAGTTACCATAGGCAATAATAAGCATGAATGACAACTGAGACACCTGCGAGTGTCATAATGGCCAGAGAGACTGAGAAAGAACCTAATCTAACTTATTCATTTTTCTGTAAAATATGTTTTTACTGTGATTTCACAAAATATTACCTTAACTACCACGTAGGTTTCTTAGATCCAAAAATAAATGCTGTCCCAAAAATGAAATACGATACAAATTACTACACTCTGGGTTACCTTCACAAGTCCAAGGTCATACGCAACACACATGGAGTGACGTGGTTGTGGTATTACTGAAAGTTTCTGTTGAAGTTTTTCCACAGCGGATTAGTTTGGCGTCAACAACAATTTCGAAATTAATAAGAGTGCAATAATACCAATTCGAGTGAACACACCAGTGAAAGCCCGTCTTATCTATGCGGCAGGCCAGACTCGTTGGTTTTTCTGAAGCTTCATTAACAGCTACAATCATTAATTTTATTGATAGACATTGCTTCTACGATTGATTTCATTTCAAGACGTGAATAGCACCAGTCTCCAAACAACAATAGATTTCACAATAACTACTCAGATGACCATTAGTTAATTGTTGCTGAACCCACACAATATAATAAGACTCGCATGCCTATCTCTGTCCTACCTCTCGTGTTCTTTTCCGACAATTACGCACCTCAACGAAGAGTACTAAAACTTAGAAGTACACGAACACGACCACAACGACACTACTATTAGATAGCTTTAGAAGGAAACAATGAAAGTAGTTTCGTTTTTTCCTACGAAGTGTGCGCTTTCTGGCACAACAGAGCCTTACTGGCACTCCAACAGCAACTGAAGAGGAAAATGATTAGCCAATACTGATGCTCACCTGTGAACGTATTTCTTCTCAGCAAGATAGGCTAGAGCGCCCGCGACATCGAGCGCCATCTTGGTGAGTCTCCAGTTGCTCATCTCGTCGTGGTCGTGGAAGGGGTGACGTTCAGCCACCAGGTGCCGGCGCGCTAGCAGGTACACCTTCAGGTCGCCTACACCATGAGCAGCATGGAAACATATACTTTCATGGTGCAAATATGTATATCGCTAAATATTCAGGTTAAATGACGAGTAACACTTTAGCTAGTGCAGCCTTGTTTTCTTTGCAATAAAAACTAAAAGTCTGTAATATTATTAACATAATTTTCATGAGCTTTTTTTAAATTTATAGTTATACCTATGTAAAGAAATTGCGTTCTCAACGAGCTCATAGTCATAGAATTTTGAAAGCGTTTTCCAGCAATTTTGTAGTAGTTTTTGGAATGAACTTGCGCAAAAAAAAGTATGCTTCCTATATTAGTGCTAAGCTGAGAGTGAATTATCTAAAAAACTATTGTAAATTTGTCAGGTGTTGAAATAAATGTTCCCCAACCTTGAAATATTCATAGGTACCAGTAATCTTGTTGGAAAGAAATGACATAGGGTAAAAATTCGATAAACGTGAACATCCCAGCATAAACATTCTGAAATTGTGTGTTTCATTTTACTTTTATAAACGAACGTAAAAGTACATGGCTAGTAGTCTTGACCTTTGAAACTTCATATACTATAGACAACATTCTATGAACTATTCCTTTGCTCATAATACAAACGCGTCAGCGAAACGAAACCTCCAAGGCATGAGGAAGTTGTAAATATGAGCATTGCCAACTCTGGCTGAGAGCATCAAGATACAATGTTGAGGCCGCACCAAGCAGCAAAAAGACGTGAAATCCTCAAGAATTAGAAGACTAATATGAGAACGCTTAGCCAAGGAATACTAAAGACCTTAAGCAGAGGACGCACCATGCAGCATGAACTCCATGACCATGAGTATAGGTTGCTTATCGCAACACAAAGCGAGCAACTTCACGATGTTAGGGTGGTCGAACATCTTCATCACCTTGGCCTCCTCCAGGAAATCCAACTTGTCCTCGTCAGTGGACCCCACTTTCAGAGTCTTGATGGCCGCGGCAATCCAGATGCCCTCAGAATTTTCCACCTGATAATAATTGTCATATTTATTACCGCACACTCGCGTCACATATGGAAAACAAATTATATTCTCTTTTATGACAAGTAATTATATTTATATCTCAGTAACATCTCTCGAAGCTATTCCAAAATCATCCAAAATTTGAAAAATTTACTGGTGAATGGGTGGTGTCTGTTACTGTACTAGACGCAAGCAGGCATTACTATTTTCAGTAGTAAGGAAGGTTCGTTCAAGAGTAGAAACAAGCTAAGTTTTTCACAAGCTTCTTTAAAAATGTACCAGGAGCTCGTTTTCGAGGTTTGTTTTCTTACTTTTTTGAGCGAAACCTACAAAATTTGCACGCCTACACGGCAAAACACAATATCTACACGCACGCTTGGTCGCTCTACTGTCGTCGAAATCCCCAAAAATATTCTTCAAGATATAAAAGTGGATTCAGGTTGACAAATAACATTCGGTATTGTCTAGCCGTTAGGCTCTGAGTTTTTATCACCTATAATTCACAGTAAATACGAATCTACCATGCATGAGTGAAAATTTTACAACAATCTCAGCTTCAATATTTTACTTAAGTAAATTTCCATAGATCACTTTATGTCAAGTGCTGGTGTGATCGTGCGACAACTTTTTCATATCCCATCACTGTCCAGTGTTTGTCTCTGTCCCAGTGTCTCCACTTGATATACAATTTTACAGCACTAATTATGGTACTTTGTTGCATGATTATGCAAATGCGATGGTGGCATGATTTACGAAGCAAGACAAACTTTTTTATTCAAATGCTCAACAAAAGCCCCCCTTTTACGGCTATGTATTTCTTTCCTTGTTTATTTGAGAAACGATAAAGGGTCCGATAAAAGAATGTTTTACTTCTAAAATATGAAAGTATAATAATTTTCATCTTGTTTGTATGTAGCTGCACTTTAACCCTTAGTAAACATAACATAAATGTTCTATGATAGGTGTGGTAAGCGCAAACGCTCAGCAATGAGAAGAGAAATGAGTATGTCGTAGTTCAACTGAAATTTAATACTACAGGAACTGGAGTATAGGGACGTTGGATATGGATGAAAAAGCAGCAAATCAAATAAATTCCCAATCATTTACGTTACTGTTTAATTCTAAATCGTTACAAAAAAGTTTCCAGGTTTTGGCTTATCAGAGATAAATACAGTATTTAACTCCACCCCTCTCCAAAATTCACTGCTTCTTGTGACAATTTTAGTGCACATCAGAGAGGATTGTCAGGCCGGTCTCATGAAACTTATGGGACTTAAAATTCCTACGCACGAGATAAAAATTAAAATTTCTAGTCCTCTAATGACGATTGCGACGAATGTAGCACCAGGTTGTGCCCATTCGATGTACTTGAGCTCGTAGAAACGACAGCTCACCTCTCCACCATAGACGGTGCCGAATTGCCCCTGCCCGATGGTGCGGTTCATCACGATTTTCTCCCTGGGAATCTCGCACTCCTGCAGTTTCGGCCACAACATCGGCACTCGCAGTCGCTCTAAGCTGCTCAAGAAATAGCGACCATACGTTACTGGTTTTTAATAACGATTTCAGTTAATCATGCAACAACTTTTTGTCTAAATACTGCTTAGGGAGTAAACAGGAAATGCTACAATTGCTTTGCCCTTTAAAGACTCCGAGTAAAGTCCAGGCCATCGCGCTCCGCAAAGGCCGACGAAAAAAATAACAGACTTACTCATGCGAAATAAATCTAGAATTAAAACTAAAATTATGCATGTTCCGGTCGTCAGCTGAAACCTTCATAGCTCTCTTCTCAACACTTGCTTTAGGATAAATGGAAAGGAAAGGAATGTCACTAGAAATACAAGGAAAATTTAAAATTGCAATTCAACGAGATGAAGTATTATTTCAATTTGAACCTTGTATTAATTTATTTTTTTTCTATTATTTTAATTGATCACAATCTTTCAATCGAACTTTAGAAGATTGTGACATGAGTTTCGGCCACTCAGCGCCATAGTTTAGGTCCCCACATGTTTGTTAGAAGTAGAATTTCATGCAGATCTCCACGTTACAAGAATGCTCACTATAAGATAAACAAAAACACAACAGATGATGCAGATGAGAAGAAAAACTTTATTCGTTCGCAATAGGTGATAGAAAAACACCTCACACTGACTGGCATAATTAAAACGGAAGTTATTGGAGGTGGTTGTGCATACACGTGGCTTACAAATCATCTTCTAGTACGGACATCATGGAGTTGAAGAGTGCAGCTACACGGAATATTTTCTGTAAATTCCAAAATAGAACAAATACTGGAAGCAACTTGGTTCTGAATAACTATTGTTTGCCTTTAATTAACTCGAAATAATAAAAGAACGAGCACTGAAAAATTCATTATTTCACAGTCAAAAATCACCTCGACTAGTTTACTTGTACTTGATAAACATGAGGATGATGGAGGCCACCAAGACCCATCACATTCGTAGGCGACGGATTAATTAGCATATATAGTGTAAGCTGCTTGACTTACCGTCTCTTATAAACGATGAACATGAGAAGGAAGAAGACACCAAACACGCTGAAGACGATCAGCATGACGATAAAGATGGCGGCCTCACAAGAGATGTCGAGGGTCTCGCTCAAAAAAGACAGCCAGCACAGCGTCGAGCCGTCGGAGGGAACCACGTTCCCCTCCGTCAGCCACTTGATAGGCGAATCCATCCTTAGACTATATGACGGGTAAAACATTTTATTAGACAAGCACGAAAATAATCTTGAAGAACGGGCTGAACTGTAAGCCACTTGACAGGACCTCGTCCCTGTCAGTCAAATACTGGACTTGTGCTATCTTTTAAGATGTCCGCCTGGAGCCAAAACTTCCTCGTAGTGTATACTCGTACATACGGACACGCAAAAGTTACAAAGATAGTTAATATTAGCCATCAGATTTTTTATTAAATTAAGCACTGAAAACTTTATCTTTGAACTGCCGGTGAGACTGTCTAGGTTATGTTAGTGCATGATAAAATTTTCGGCAAGTTATAAATAAAAGATACTTAGAAGTGATCGAATACACACCAATTAGTTGAACAAGTGCTGTGTAGTCGCTCAAACACATTTTTTAATGATATGATATTCATAACACCACAACAAACGCATTCATAGCTAAAAATGTTCAACATGTATATAAATGTGGCCAACGCCTACAAATGGCGTTTATAATAAATATATACGCTATGAATGTGAAATACTCCTATAAATATGGAATACACCTATACAGTATACAAATAATATGCGCCTAGAAATACAGCATACTTTAACAAATACCCCACACAACCAAGTAAATGCTTTTAGTGTACACATGCATAAATCAAATAAAGATACCGAGTTCACGCCAAGTAATTTAAATTAGGACTCACATCGAATCCTCAATTCTGAATCCCAATTTACACGAAAATAAAGCAAGAGGACAAATGGTGTACAATTGCTATCACAAAAGCAAAATGTTCCTGCGCTCGTCATAAGGTGCTAAGACCTATATGATATGTCATATCAGAGCACCACTTAACAAAACATCAGGAGCATAACCCGACATACGAACTGATACTGCAGAACTTCCATTCAAATACACATCACGTATTACACACCTAGAAGCGAAAGACACAAACACATGAAGTTTTTTGAGAACTTCTGCAACATTACAAAAAACTGTTCCAAAAATTTTCCTGTCTTGACGGTAGGAAAAAAGGAACACTTCTTCAAAAATTGGACCCACCTGCCACCTCCCGGCTCAGACACGAAGCTGCCGACGCGGTGGTAGATGGTCTCGTTGCCATCTGAGCGCACTTGCATCAAGTGCACCGACACTTTCTTGCTGGAGCCGCCCCCGTTGAAGTTCAAGTTGCCGGACACACCGCTGAAGTTGGTCTGCTTCAGAATCTCAACGTAGCGCCTGCCACAAGCAATGCTTTTGTAAGCACAACCATAAATATTACGTAAATGGTAAGATGGATGAATGTTTCCAGATGTTGATATGTAAAATGTATGAATGCGAAAGAGAAAAATATTGCAACTAGTATGAACATGCGGACAAAGGTACTGTGAATGAAAATACTTTGTTCAGCCTAGCAGAGAATCCCTAAATGATTACCAAAATTACTGTACACTGCTAGACCACTGAGGTTTACGCCTCAACTTCAGCAATAGGATCCACTCATCCAAAAATTGAGATCATGTACCTTATTTCACGGACTTTCGTTTCTTGGATTTAATTATCGCAGAACTCACTGGTTGGTGCCGGCGCTGTGCAGGTCCGCATAATGTGTGAGGTTCTCCGTCAGAAGTCTGTCAAGGGCGAAGGCGTAGGTCCAGACAGCGTCGTAGGTGTAGCCGGCATAGTCTGGGATGCGGTCATCCATCGAGTAGGAGAATCTTTTGTACTCCTCCCGCCACTGCCCGACGGTGATGTTCTCATGGTACACTACATCGTTGGGGGCAAAGTAAGCGTAGCCGAGAGATAGGTGCCCGTCCAAAGCCTGCGAATAAAAGCTTACTGAAGCACCTAAACGAACGAGATCGTAACATTGCGTATTTTAAAATAAATTAGACGAAAACTGTTAGACATTAGATGGATTTACATCACGAAACAAACTTTTCATAGTCTTTCAAGATGCAGCAAGAAGTCTACTAAAAGTAGTTGGTATACCTTCAATACTATGACTAGACCTGCCTACTTATGTATGTTATAAGTGAAAGGAACGTGAGCCTTCCGAGCGAGATTTATTGAAAATCTGTTTCATAAGCTATAATCTTACCATAGTCTTCACTACGAACCATTACATGATAACTATTTTAAAAATACTCCGAGATCAGAACGCTTCGTTGAAATGCAGCGCTTCAAACAAAAAATCACCTCAAACACAAAAACTAATGATAGAAAACCCACAGAGAAACGATTGTGAACGATTAAGATTTCGCTTAAATGCCACATCTGTTACCCACTATAAAAAGGAAACGTGCTGAACTGAAAATAATGTTTACCTAACAAAAAGGGGCAAATATCACAGCAGATTGCCACTGCTAGTACTTTAAAATCTGCTATAGGTAACTCAGGGTGCTTCTAGGGAATAAATACCCTAGGACGGCCAACGAGGGCAGAGACCATCAGTATACTTTACCTAATAGAAAGAAGCTAGACAATTTACCGTCTGAGATAAGGCAAAATGTAGATCCTATTACAGTAAATAACTCAACTCAGTGAATAAACATTTTAAGTAAAAATTACATGTCTCTTCTATTTATGGCAGCATGAGCTGCTTGCCTCAATACAACAGGATGTGCAAAAACATTTATTGCATAGAATGTTTCTCAATAGGAGAATATTTTGAATTTTGATTTCAACATATCGTTCATAATGCGGTGTTAAAAACGTCTTACATAATTATATTGAACACTTTAGATTACTTATTAGCAATTTTTTAAATGATTGCAATAAATCCTTTTTGTATTATACCATAACATCTCAGCGTATGAGTAACTTAGGTTTTTTTTGTGAAGAAAAGCAATTTCAAGCCGAAATTCAAGTCGTCATTGTCCGCACACATGATCTCTTGACGAATTGAACCCCAAGAATAAGCGTACCTGCATGATTTGTCTAGTGGTACACTTGACAGCGTTGGAGGCGTTGAGAGTTTCTTTGAGGTACCACTCCTTGGTGAACCAGGGAGGCAGGAACCACACGTACCCGTGGCGGGCGGTCATGTTCTGATGGTACGCCTCACACATCACTTCACGTGCGATGCTGTCGTAGAAGTCACCGATGATGATTCGGAAGTTATGGTCCTTCAAACGCTGCAGGTACTGAAAAAAAAATCATTTTATTGTATAAAGTATATTGAATTATTCAAAGAAACGTCAACAAAACGTCGGGATGGGCCATGCGACAGTCAGATCTGTTTAGTAAACTCACAGACTAAGTCGGTGGTAAAGCTTAAGCCGTAGTTCAGAAAGCTTCTTGATTTCCAAAAACATCGTTTTTCATGTAACATTTATAATGATAAATAGATCTAGTCGTATAGAAATAAAGATGCGACGACGAGGAGTCACCTCACCTTCGACATGTCGTTGCTCTCCCCCGAGAACTTGTGGTTATCAAGGAAGAGACCGTCAGGCTGGGGAGTATCCAGAAGACTGGTCAGATACTCGCTGTACTTGTTGCCAGTGTGCGTCAGCGATGCGATCCTCTTCCAGTTGTACCGCTTGAAGAGGCTGCGGTACACGTACCTGCACGAAGTTTGATGAGACATTGTACGAACTTCAGGTAAAGTAGATTTATTAGCAGGGGCTGACGATACACACTATAAATCAGGATTCATGCTAATGAAGTACATTAACGACACTTATGTAAAAGCCTCTCTAGTCGTGCTCAATATTGATGTAGTTGATATCGTGTCAAATCATTCACATCAACAGCACAAAAAACGAAAGTCATACATCTGGATCCTATGCAACACGCAGTACAACATGATAGCTCTCTCATTGATTTACATTTGTAGCAACGTACAAACAGAACCTCTCTTTTTACACCTGTAGCCTCATCAAGCAGCAAGGCCAGAATCAAGCCCAGGACTTTTTTTTAGCCAGGTACTCTTCAAATATACTGGCTTTCAGGCTCTCTTCATTCAATTGAGTCTCTTGCACACTACAGAAGCACCTCATCACCAAGAGTTCCTTTCACTCTATACATACCTCAGTTTAGCTCTGCCCTACCTTTCTACTGCTTCCGACTTCATAACTTATTTAAGCACCCATTGCTCGTTTATTTTCAGCATGTACCTGAACTACCTAAACCCTCATGACTTCCCAATTCTTCAGTCAGCTTACAACACCTGTACTCCATCTCACCTAATTTTTCTCGTAAATAACACAAATACACCCAATAAATCTTACTACAGGCATCAGCTGTTAGATGTGTTATTTATACTTATGACTCGTATGTTTCATTTTCTATTCTCAACCTCGAGCTAAATACTAATACCTCATTTCATACACCCGGCAATGATGGCAAGAACACCTTACTTGAATATCATGTTTTCGGGGATGGTGCGGAAGAAGTATGGATATTTGACTTCATCATTAAATATGGCGCCCTCGGCGGCATAGGAGATGATAACTGTGTGGAAGTGGCGCACCACTCCAGCGAGAGGCTCCACCGTGTCAGAACACGCAGGACCTGTGGCAGGAATGTGTGAAAAAATTGATGCCACTGCCAAATTAACATGAACGATAAGTCAAAAGAAGAGCAACTCGTCGAATAAACTACGTTTATTGAAAGCTTCGGGTACAGACGATTTCTCGAACACGTGTCTTGAAATACTGATATGCTCAGTTACTTTTGTACCCTCAAAAGTTCGTAGTTAATAAATTAAAAATTTATAGTTCTATTGTTAACCTGACTGCGAATAAACCCACAATAAAATGAAAAATACTGTTCTCCAATTGAGCAAAATAATGAGTGTAGAGCGGACGCTGTATACATCAAACGAGTGGCTAGTAGTTATATGTACTGGATTTCTGACTTAGGCTTCGACTCAGACAATTACACATTAGACAAAAAACTCTAAAACTTATAAAGTAAGATAAAGATATATTACCGACTGACAACTACATTCAGCGTAAAGAATCTCGCGACCTAAAGGTATTTTTTGTTTAAAAACATCTAAACAGTCGATTTGTGTTACGTACACCATAAGTAAGTGAGCAGCAGTACGGCATATTTTCGGCTACATTTACAAGCAAATAAAACTCAACCTTATAATTGAATCAAATCTACACGTTCTTTACAGTAAAATAATTCTATCACTCGAACCTACCATGATTATTCAGAGTTTTGTGTTTACTTCATCGCAAAATACTTCATTCAAGTATTTTCCGATTCCCTAGTCCGACTCTAGAACCACAGTAGTCGCCATCAATATGGATTGACATGGAGAATAATAGTCATGGATGAAATTACGCAGCACCAGCTTCGTAAATGAAATTAGTAGAAGTAAAATGATCAAAGAGAAGTTTTTGTAGATTACGCAGGTACTCGCTGATATTTTGCAAGTGCAGTTTCGAGCAACTATTTTCGTGCATTACTTATTGCATGCATACTGCGCACAGTGAATACATTTTCCCCATACATAAAAGACGAAGCTTTTACTTTAGAGGAGTGTACAGGGAAGGTTTCTGAGCTCTGCCAAAATTGAGGTTTATTTCTGTTTTTGAATCACGATGCAATGAGTTAGATCGACCTGCTTACACAACTCGCCGTCGCCCGCCAAGGAGATAATAGTGAGTGCAGACACCTGAACTTTTTAACTGAGCAAATCCTGCATTTCACACCACTGAACTAACAAGAAAGGAATACAACCTTAAACTAAAAGGAGTCAACTGAAATTATGAATTACCTTTCAGAGCAACTATATCAAGTTTTGCGATTATGAAAAAATAAGCGTGTGTGATTTCGTCCATTAAAACCTCGTGATTTTCAAAACCTGAAATTTACTCATGACATGCAAACCGTTTATCAGCACATGCCAAGACACATAGTGGAAGTGTAGGCACTGACCCAGTATGCCAGCCATCTGGTTGAAGTGGCGATTGTAGTCTTGCGAGCTCTTGGTTACGAAATCAATGAAGAGGCCCAAGACCTTCTCACTACTGCAGGAGCCATCGCGGGCGATCAGGGAAAACTCGTAGTTGTTGAGGATGTTCTTGTTGTCGTTGATGCGCTTGACAGCGAGGTTGGCAGCTGTATGATATGATAGTAACGAACATTATAGCAGTATGGTATTATTCAACATCGTAGGTGTGAAATACAATAGAATTATGTCCGTGCTGAAGTAGTACTATAGTAAACAATAGGAGTGACTAATACTCAAAAAATATGTCAAACCTATAGAAGCTAAGTCGTCGACTTTCAATACTGTACGATTATAATAACAGCTGAAGTAAATAGTTTAATGACATATAGTGTGTAGTTGTAGCTGTAAAACATTACAGAATTATAAGAAAAGTGTTGTAGAACACTGTGAAATTATGATTACTGAATTATAGATGTAGGACGCTAAAATTATACCAGCTGTGATATGGTTGCATTATAAGGTAGGATTAATGTCAAAAATTCAATAATTATTTTAACAGCACTTGAGATACTCATTGAAAGTTCACGGTTATACCATAGAAACATCGATGGCGGAGACTATCTTTTGTCTATCAAAATTTTTCGATGGCTCTGTTGTGATTTCAACAACACTAAACTGCACTTTTTTTAGTTTTAGACCCTAGAAGTACACCATTTATAGTTCAAGGAGTTTTTGATGTTTTCACCCAAAAAGAGTAGTAACCGTCGCACATAATACACGGATATTTTTATAATATTAGCAAAATATTTAATGGACTATCTATATCATAAAATGAGGAAGATTGTAAAACTAAAGCTGCCAAAAGTAACATCGATGGTTTCAGAAGCCATAGTTTTTAATTTCTGTTACAAAAGCACAAAGTGACACCTATACAAGAAGAAGAAAAAGCGAATAATTGAATTATCATATAAAGACGTAGATAAAACTCTATGAGTACATCAACTTGAAGCATAGTCGGTGACAGCCAGAAGAAAAAAAGTGCAAAAGTGATAAGTTTTATACACGAGTATGTGATTTAAGAGTTGTATCACGTCGAAATTCATTGATCGTCATAAGACCAGTCCCAGAAACTACTACATCACTCTACACAAAGCACGGAGTTCAAAAATGCATCAAACTTTAGGGACTGTAAGGGTAGTGGTCAAATTAACATGGATGACTAACATCAGCGCGCGTGAACAACGAAGTTTCAAGTTTTTATCTGATACAACTGATTCTGATGAAAATCACATCTTGGAATACCTCGGTACGATACTACAAAAACATATATCACGCAATTAAAATAAAGTTATTCTGCAAAAAGAACGCACCATGTACAAGCTCCTTGCACGTATAGCGAGCACCGTCACTGATGGGGAAGATACCACCGATCCAGATTTCAGGCTTCTTGTTATTATGCATAGGCGTAAAAGTGCTAAGGTTCGTCTTCCTGTTGATCTCCCGCAGCCAGTCGCATGCAATATCGTCCACCACAGAGTCGTCCCAGCCGTCGTCGTGGGACTGCAGAGGGCGCAGTTCCCCTGTTGGTTCGGTACGACGACGGTAGCGCTCCAGTAAATCATAATAATCTTGTTCGCGCAGCAGGAACCGCTCCACCGTCTGTAATTTATAAACAATGACTTCAAGAATAGTACAACGATACAACGCAATATTCCATTGTCTTAAATGCAGGTTAATACAGCAGTAAAATCACATTCTAATACTTGAAACAAGCTTTTTCGGATAATAAACTTCTCCATTTGAAATGTTCACTTCGAGACTAATTGACACAAAACGTAACTAACCATGGGAATGTGACTATACTAACCTGATAGGCGATAGCAGCGTTGTCACGGATCTTGTCCCACACATGCTTTTCGAGCGTGTGCAGCTCATACTTGCAGCTGTAATCAGCAATATGGGTCTTGTCGTCAGCGCTGACACATGAGGGGAAGGACACAGGCAGAACGTTGTCCATGGTGGACAGAGTTCCCGGCCACCAGCTAAAGAACAAGAGGCCCTTGTCCTTCGGTCTAAACTTCTTGATGAAATAGGGCGTCAAATTCGGCCCCACCCACGCGATTCGTACCAAGAGCTCTTGACTTTGTACTTGTTCAATCAGGAATGAAGACGAATCTGGGAGATGTACCAAAATCGGATTAACCATCTTCAGACGTCAGTAATTTACACCCTAAGAACTGTTCAGGCAGAACCGCGGTGTTTACGGGATGATGACGTAGCCTAAGAAACTATTTTCGATGGATAGCAAGGATATACCACAGTACTACGTCTGGTAAAAGATGATTCAAAACAGTAAACTATCTTCAACTAGCAAAACTAACTCTATTTAGAACAATGGCAGAAACGTGTTTTGGGAATGATAGTAAAGAAGGTAATTAACTCCAATGGGCAACACAATCTTTAACCGAATGAATCGGGAACACTCGTTAGAAACGTAGACTAAAACATATATTCAGTTATATTAACACAAAGGAAAACATTTTACTCAATGTCAGATCAAATGGACGGATACAGATCAAAGTGTGGACTCTATTCCCACAGGAGACAAATAAATTTCAAAAAGAGATCCCGATGTCTCTTATCACACAAGCACCTCAATCACGCCCGTGCGTGGTTGAGGTGGTTGTGGGTGATTACGGTGCGTGTCTGCTGTTGAGGTGCTTGTACGCAATTGATGTTTGACAGCATGAGACTTTAGTAGAAGCCCATGAATGGACTACTAAATTCGTTCCTGTTACCATATTCTCTGTCTCTCTTTCAAAACTCACTGTATTTGCTGACAAAGAGAGTGGCGCAGTCATTGCGTCCTTTGCACTTCGGAGGCGTGAAAATGCCAGCGACGCACGCGGAGCTCGTGCAGAAGTACCTGTACAGAAATATTTTCACCCATTGTAAATATCAGTTATTTGGGTGGTATTTAAAAAGGGAAATTTTAACGTTTATAATAATCGTACGCAATTCTCAAAATGGTCTCATTAGTAGTGAAATTTGAGCCTTTGTTTCTCGCCGGTCATATAAAGCCTTAGTTCAACAAAGCCGTCTGGAGGGGCATGGAAATTACTCTTTGTCCTACTGAACACTAGAAAACGTCACACTTGTGCAACTCTCATATGTATAACTTGAAAAAAATCATCGTTTACACATACTTCCAACGCAACATTTTTTTTAAGCTCTAATCAGCATCAACAAAACAACGAATCTCGCCATACATTTTTCTTCAGTACATTTTTCAGTACCCCTTCTCGGTACTACACGACAAAAACGATTAAAGAACACTATAGACTAAATTAAACTAAGTTACCTTACGATACCTAAAGACAGTTGGTTCATTAAATACTATATCTATATCAACAATATAACGAAAACGAGCTCACTTGTAATAATTATTGCAGTGGAGCTGCGTGCAGTACGCCAGAACTAATTTAATCAATTCGAGAACTAATAAGAAAAAAGAGACGCAACCAGACCCGCCATAAGTTTGAACGAAGTACGCTCATTATTTGAAAAAATGAACGCACGAAGATTCAGGAGATTTGAAAAATGAAATATACATCATTTGAGGTAAAGATTTTTCTTTTAAATTAAATCCTACATTATAAAACCTAACTGGATGCGAAGGAGCAGACACTAACTAAAGCGAAGTGCTCGCAGGATTAAGAGAGTTTAACCTTAGATTATGTTAGGTATAATCTACCAAACTGAGCATACCACACGAGGACCTCACTCGTTATGGATGTGTGTGAACTGCTTGAGACGCTCCTCTTCATCAGAGTCGAGGGCGAACAGCTCCGTCACGGCCGGGTTCTGGAAGGACCGCCAATGGTCCGTGATCAGCCCGTGCGTCTTGAAGTCGCTGCTGTTCGTCACGTACCAGCCGAACCTGACCAACCCAAGACCCATTAATGACACAAATTACCACAATATGTGATACTAGTTGGAGTTATTTGGTATGGCAAAATATAAATTCCTTACTTCTGATCATGTACTAATCAAACTTGGCAATGTGAATTTTGAGAAGCATGTGCACAATTGTTTACCACACTAGAGGAAAGCGATTAGTATTTTGCCCGATCAAATTTAGCGCATTTTAACTGAAAATGGTAACAAGTCTCTCAGTTTAGTGGTAGCTATTTGTCCCTAATACGTATCTTCTATCCCTAATACGTGTCTCCTTCCAGAGTTATACGTGTCTTCTATCACTAATACGTGTCTCCTTTCAGGGTAATACGTATCGTCATATCTGGGAAGCATGTCACTACGTTATCGGGTCTGATTCCAAGGTTCAGTTCTTTCGTGATGGCTAATTGATTTACCTATGAGAACTAAATAGTCCACGTGAAAGTCTTACTCTTCTATGTAATGGCAAAAACTCAGACGCGAGAGAACTGAGAAACCTTTCCTCCGGTACTTACAAACTTCTTCATGATATAAAAATAAAATACCTACGCACATCAATCATGTATCACTAACACATGATCCCCTGAAGTATTGTCTTTGAAGAAATAACTATTACAAGGAGCGACTTTTATTTTGTTTCTTAAATAACGTAATTGAATGAATGTTAAAAGTTCGCGACTCACATGCCTACAACAGTTTAGTAGAAGTTAGGTGCTGGAGTTTCATACACTAATCCTCTCTCTCTTTCTCACACACACTCATAATAAATGGTACTACAATCGCAAAATTTTAAAGTTCCTCATGCACATTGCTTTCAGTATTCAATAAGGTCAAAATGAGCTTAAATAGTCCAAATTCAATATAAGAGTATTTCATTAGCATAGCCTATAACAATCGGTTATGACAATACTTTTTTTTTTTGCTCTAAAAGTCAGGAGCCAGCTAATAATTAAGAGCCTAAAATAGCCCACGAACAACAAACGATAATACCTTTCAATATAATAAACAGGAGCTAGCTATTAATTAAGTCTAAAATAACCCTTGAACAACACACGATAATACTTTTCACCATAAAACACTGAAGTTAGCAAATAATTAAGTGACCACGACTGACAGTCGCATTCACCTGCCGCCGGATCCTTGAGATCCGCAGTTGACTGTTGAAGTTCCCTGGTTCACGTAGGATCCTGGTGGGATCCACACCTCCAAGTCGATCATCGATTTATTACTGAAAAAAAGAAAAACTATAGAAAACCTTATTTGAGTAGGGATGCTATTGAACTATAAGCTCAAATTTTAACTAAAGTAGAAATAGGTTTGTAATCACATGGCCTCGAAGATAAAAATATTTGATAAGTTCTTCGTAGCAATAAATGCATAGGTTTGCAAGAAATTCAAATGCTAAGCCTACTAAATGAGAATGGTAAAATCAAGAAAATTAAGTCAGTAATTATAAAGCTGCTAAATTAAAATGAAGATATTTCCCCCATTGGCTTTTCAAGCCCGTTTGCATTGCGAAAGACGTTAATTTTGCGCCCCCAAAAATTAAAGGGAAAAATGCGATAAATTTAAACCATAGCGTAATAGCAGCCTCAAAATTACACTCAGTTTCTAAATTAACGTTCTTCATGATTTATAAATACTATTTTCCTGGGAATATTGAAAACTAAATCACTTGCTGTCTACGCTCATAACCACACAAGGTTTCGAACGGTTCATTATATTGCTCATGACCACTTTCTATAACTAAATCATCGGCGTTACTCCAACTATTTGAAAACGCTAAAAAATTAAATTTCCCTTTACGTGCAACGTTGAAACAAATAAGATAGGAAATGATTTTGAAAGAAAATGAATTAAGTTACGTTAGAGTTACTCTTAACAAGTCAAAGCAAGCGGCACTCACTCTCTGGAGAAGTCAGACACGTTGCTCCAGTTCTCGTACTTGACCAGAGTCACATTCTGGTACCCAACTTTCTCCTGTAAAAATTATCACAAAGCAACATCAGTCTTTTATAACCTAATTCACTGTAAGACATCTTAAACTCACTTTTACCAATCAAAATTTTAAAAATAAGTAATTTACAACAAAATTAATGCTAGTCGCCTTTTATAAGCCAGCTTTCTTCTGTAAATTATTTCTAGTATCACGTAAATAGCCTGTCAGAATTGAATGTTAACCGTCGATTGAATGACAACAACAACGAATGATTGAATGCAACGGAGCGTTGTGTTTCCACGGTTCATTAATGCAGGTGTGCTTATGGAAACGTGACCGGAGTCTCCAATAGATGAACTTCAAAGACAATGAGTGTTTGCGGTGACTGACCCCGAGATGAGATGGTGAGATCTTCAAGTTGCCATGGTTATAAGCATCGAAATTTGTACGGCGACCTTTACGTAAGAGGGGTGAAAGAAGTGCTACAAAATGTCAAAACATGAATACGTACAAAGGGCACGTATTTGTAATATACATACGTTGTGTGTGCATTAGTACATGCAGCCTTAGGAGTTGACGGGAATCAGATTTCATTTTATTTGCATTTGACATTTTTAAAAATAGTGTACTTATTATATATGTACTTACATTAACTATTCATAATATCGAGCTTGAAGAATAATTTAGACATGACAATAAATCGTGAGTACAAAGAAGGCTTGGCAGAACTTTAGTCCTAAAAATTATCGAAAACATGAATCGACTTGAGACACTGAAGAAATTAATGTCTCCATCTATTAGAGCCTAGGGGAAAAATGGAAGATTTCCAATGGAAATGTTTGAGCAAAACAAGTCCAAGTGTCCTAATTTTACTATCATTGCTTAACAATTTATAACTTTTACAAACGGCAAAATATACCTAATTAAAAAAAATTAAGGACAACAGAACAAAATATTTGGAAGCACAATTTAAAAGGCTATCAATTATCAAAGATGCAAAGTTGAGCATCAAAATTGTGTTTTCAGCGTCAGCCATAAAAGATATGAATTAAATAAATTAAAAACTCTTATTCTATTCATAACTGATGTTTGGCTCATAAAGCCAAAACTACAGAAGCAGCTAAGATCATCACACATCAACTGACTCATCATTTAGATGGTGATAGTTCATAGGTTCATAATTTCATAATTTGATACCATTCGTAATCAGATTTGAGGTGACGGTGTATGGTAAATAAAATCTTGTAATACTTTCATGTTTGCAAAGTTTTCTTAACCCTTTCGGTACTGACGGCATCTCTGGTAGCCGCAGTCATTTTTCGCCTATTAAGATGCAGAGCAACACGTGTGTCTGTGCAAACGCTGGTAGGGCAGTGCAAGCTACAGTTTGATCAGGACAATGCAGTGACCGTAAAACATCACAAAGCATCTTTTTTTAAATTTGATGTTAAATATGTTGAAAAAGGTTCTGATATTTGCATCATGGTACCGAAAGGGTTAACACATTCATTGCGGTATAACCCACTGGTGGGTCACTCAGGTTAGGTTCTGTAATTTTTTCAAAGCTTTCTAGAGACTGTATGTACGAAGTAAAGATTTGCATCGGCTAGGCAAACGCAATGAATGTGTTAAATAATTAGATGAACGATGTTCTCTCTCAACTAAAATATTTATAAATCATTTCCCCTTGACTGCTGCACCAAATGTTAGGTTTCTAATAATCTTTTACCCAAGCACGCGTGAGAGATTATGTATTAATCTTAAAAAAAACTCCTGGGACTAGAAGCATCTGCAGCAAAGAAAAAATTAAACAAAATTGTGTCGTATGTATATTTTGAAAATAAGACAGTTCATGTCCGTCACTCTATTTTTCTCTGATTAAACTTACACGTGTGTCAGACCATTTAGTGCACCCTGTTTGAACAGAGGTATCACACCTGTAGTACACTATTTCATCGGAACCACACAACATAATCAACATTCAACAAATTTCGCACCTAATTCAACAAGGCACCTTTGCATAGCTTCACAGTCCATGCATTCAAAACACATCTTCCAAAACTTCAATTTTACACTAACTACATCCCACGCCAAGGTAAAAGCAACTCTCGATAATCCCTAATTTTGTACTTTGCAAAAGCGTCACTTACACTGAGCAATATTTTGAAGATAGCTGTGCCCAGCCTGTGTGACACTCTCTCGGACGTGGCCAGTGAGAGCTCCAGCACCACTTGCGTCTTGGCGTCAAAGATATACTTTTTCGGAGCTGGAGCTGGAAGATATTGAAGTGAAAATTTCAGAGAAATTTAAGTTCTTGTCCCCAAATGAATTACGATTTATTTTGCAAGCAACAAGTACAGATACTGTATTACAATTTGCTAAATGGAGTTCATGAAAAAGTGATTTAAACTGTAACTTAAAAGAAGAAACAATTTTTCGTATACAATTAATTGATACAAACATTTCAAGTTTAATAAAAAGTCACATACTGAGAAAGTTCTAATTCATGAACCAAATTTCAATGTAAAATTCTATGGGTATTACTGTCACATCCTTAAGTTTACTTCTAAAATGAGACGAACTATCTCCTATCATCGGAACTCAATACGGAACAATAAAACAAAATCTAGATTTTCATGAATAACCTTTTCTTATAATTTTGAAAGCGATGAAGATCGAACCTGATCATTATCATAATGAACCAGGCTCTACGAAAACATTAACCCTATTCTGCAGAAACATACTCACGGTTTATTCCTAGACAAGTGCCATTGTAGGCGGCTGCGAACTGAATGTTGAGTATGACCGTCAAGAACGTCCACATCCACCCCATACACGAGACCCACTGACTTCGCCGACGGACAATTTTGCGATGGCCTTTGAACTTAACAGAAGACATCACAGAATTTTCTTGGCTACATGACCAAGAAAATGGCTGCCAAGAGGCAAACGCATCACATGACTTTGGGTTTTTTCTTAGTCTCGCTGATGGCACGGAGTGGAAGTTTTCGTACGCATCTTGGCTCGAATTCGACAGAGAAGAAAATGAGCTGCTAGATGAAGCGCCGCACGTTGCAGGAACACTTGAGCTGCAAGTTGCTGGAACACTTGAGCTGCATGTTGCAGAACCACTTGAGCTGCATGTTGGAGAAACACTTGAGCTGCATGTCGCTGGAACACATGAACTGCATGTTGCTGGAACACATGAGCTACTTGTTGCTGGAACACTTGAGATGCATGTTGCAGGAACACTTGAGCTGCATGTTTCTGGAACACATGAGCTGCATGTTGCTGGAACACATGAGCTGCATGTTGCTGGAACACATGAGCTGCATATTGCTGGAACACATGAGCTGCATGTTACAGGAACACATGAGGAGTAAGTTAAGGATTCGCCAGAATGACGGACAAGGGGAATGCCTCCACCGCCAAGTGCTACCTCATTGGATTCTGAGCAGTGTTGCACGCTGGGACGGCAGTGAGATACGCTCAAGGAAGTACGGGTTTCGAGCGAACTTGAAGAGTCGCATTGCAAGAAGCACAAGCTACGTGACATGCTGCAGATGGTCTGAGGGGGTTCGGAAGAGCCTGTGGGTACGCTGAGGCAGCTTTGTGAGGTCAGGTGTCTGCATGAACAGCATGACATGCAGGATAGACTTCGCTGATCCTGTGAAGTTGCCTTGGAAGAACATGACGCGTTGTTATTTATGGGGAGTCCATCATGATTTTCACGGTCATCTCGATGCATAGTCTTCGTCTCCGTGTGAAGACTCCTGAAAAACTTGACCTGCTGGTCTTAAGTAAGCATCTTAGCCGGAGTAAGTCAGAAACACTTGTGCCAAAATTGACAGAAACATCGTCGTAGCCTCACAAAAAAACCTATAAGAAAATTTCTACGTAAAGGTTTTTTAGCTCATGCGCGAACATCATCAACTTCAACATTCCTTCCTCTGTGGGAACAACATTGGTCAGTGGTGAGCCTGGCAGTGTGAGGAGGGAGCTGAAGCCCTGGGCTGAGATGCTCCAGTTTTAGAATCAGCTTTATTCACGTTCTGAAGTCTGTTTTATGTACTGAAGTCAACTTGTGTACTGAAGTCAGCTTGTGTACTGAAGTCTGGTTTATTTCCTGAAGTCTATTTTATGTACTGAAGTTCATTTTATGTACTAAAGTCAGGCTTGTGTACTGAAATTTTCTTCTATATACTGAAGTCAGCTTGTTTACTGAAGTCTGCTTTATTTACTGAAGTGTGTTCTATAAACTGAAGTCAGGTTGTGTACTGAAGTCCACTTGATCTACAGACGTTTGCTTCTCAAGCTGAAGCTTGCACCTTGTGCTGAAGTCTGCTTCATTCGTTGAGCTGCTAGCAGGGCTGCTACAAGCCTGAAACAACAAAATTTTTTTTAGCAATACTGAAATTTAAAATTTAAAGTTTTATCATTAATTTTTACAAGAGGGAAGGTTTGACCGACATGAATTCATAAAATTAATTTAGCACCGTGTAATTGCTGGTTACAGCATCTGATGAAAAAATTAGCACATTTTTGCCCTTAATTTGCTGCGAAGAATTCCAACACTAACGAACAACGTCAGCAGTGGCAAAAATTTTCACATACTTTGGTACAATGTCTACATACATCGTTTTAAATGTTTTAAACGACATGCTGTTTGAAATAACACTAACGAACAACGTCAACAGTGGCAAAAATTTTCACATACTTTGGTACAATGTCTACATACATCGTTTTAAATGTTTTAAACGACATGCTGTTTGAAATAATAAAAAATAAAAAAATGAAATTAACCTTTTCAGTCATGGGATAAAAATACTATGGATTTCCTTTCAAAACTTTATTTCCTCTAATAAACAAACCATATTGATTTTATATAACCTAACATTAATTTCAAAATTTTAATAATTTGTCCAAAAATGGGTGTCCAATATATTGGACATCGTGACTCAAAATGGAATGTTAGACCTATTTATGGTAATTTACAAAGCACTTGCTTCCTCTCTTCAAACATAGTGATTTCTTGCATTTGAAGCATGCTACCATTGATTTTTGATTACAATTCTTATTGGCACATCCAGAAACATTTTTCTGTTCCAAGAAATATGGCCACTGTCCTATATTATCAAGTCGAAAGGCAGTTGATGGTTCAGGTTTTGGAGCCACACTCGATCATCTGGATGGAGGAGTGGAAGATGAATTTGGATCTGTTCGGTACTTGTGAGCTTTTAGAAGACCATCTGTTATTAGCTCTCTAAATGTCAATAGATCTGGAATGAATTTAGGTACAATCCCAAGAAGATGAGCTTTCTTTCTGTATTCCATCCAGCAATTACATACTGCCATGTCAATCATGTGAAATATTGCACGAAGTGTCCATTTCCGCGATCGAATATATATTCTGCATGTGGAAATAAACTGTCCGAGCTGATCCACACCGCCCATCTTGTAGTTATAATCTTTCACTATTTGAGGTCTTGAAAATCAACATAAATTTTTGAAACTTTATCCAATCGTCTTACAGTGGTCTCTTCACCAACATCCACAAATGAGCTTGCTAACGTCAGAGCTTTGTAATCATACCAACGAAGAACAATAACACCATCGTTATTTGACCTGTAATCATAACTTCCACGGCCTTTCTTGCTCAATTCTTTCTCTGTCAACAATGAACATTATTCATTTCTGTTACTTCTGATGGTTCCAACGCAGAAAATTCCTCTGCTCTTCAAATGGCGAATAAGTGAGAGTGATGTGAAATAATTATCGAATGCTAATTTGAAATTACAGTCTAGTGGGAGTACTTTGCAGAGCTGTAGGACAACACTTGCACCCAACCCAAAACTCTTCAAATCTTCATCTATAGGAGTTGTTTTACCTTGGTAAGTAAAGAAATCAGTGCAAAGACCATCTGAAGTACAAAGAACAAATAATTATATGCCCCAAGGATTAGGTTTACCTTTTATATATTGTTTGATATTGAGCTGCCCTGTGAATGGAATCATCATTTCATATATAGAGTAATATTCTTCTTTTGATACTCTTCTACATAGTTCACGTACACAATCCAATATTGGCCTTACTTTCCACAGTCTGTCATTGGTCTCGTTAGTTTCATTGATATCTACTAAGTGCAGGTATGAACGCAGCTTGAAAAACCCATGAACAGGCATGACATCAGCAATTGCTGGTATCCTTGTTCCATTTTTTGCTGACCAATACATTTTTAGTCGGGGGAAACCAAGGGTAGCAATTTCTATATGAATTCCCAAAGGAGCTTCTATTTCATTCGGATTGGTGTTGAGGCTATCTCCATCTTTGTAAATTGCATATTGATTTGTCTTTTCAAAAATCAGGAATATACTTCTTGAATAACTAGTATGGATTGGGTAAGTCTTGAATTTCCTCTGTGCCATATTTCCACAATGTATCCGTGTTCTCTAGAAATTTCTTTTTCCATACAGTTCGTTCGTTAAGTTTCGCTCGTTTTACGGGTCTGTTATCTGGTAGTGGTTCTACTTCTTTTTCAGTGTCTTCATCTTCTCTTGATTCCGAATCACTTACAACAGGTATGCTAACTTCATTCTCTACAGTTGTTGGGAAATATTCAGGGTCATCTTCATCATCAACCAAGATGTCATCTTCAGTGTTCAGCAGGTCTATAATTTGTTCATAATTCAAATTCATCCTAAGGTCTGGAAAAGAAACATTATATATGTACATTTAATTGAAAAAGAGAATATTTATTCATGAATAATTCATGTTTTCACCACACTGCGATAAATACTATGAAAATAAAAATAAAGATTTTGAGTCGTCTTGTCCAACTTATTGGACTAACAATGAAATAATAATGAAAATTGAGTCATTATGTCCAATATATTGGACAGCAAATACTGAACACACCTATATAGTCACAACGTCCAATACGCTAGACAATAAATGAAAATAGTTTTTTTGGAGAATGAATATATTTTATTCAACAATATTATTACATAATATCATAGACTATATACTGAAGTAGTAGTGTAAACGCAAAAAAGCTAATTACACATTGCAAAAATTAGGAAATATTGGTAAATACTCACTCTTAGTGGAACGAGTAGAAGACACAGCTATACTTAACGCTGTCTCAAGAGTAATAGTCAACTAAACGGCTTTCCTTGTTGCAACGCGTATTGAACGTGTTCAATACGCGGGACAAAATGACTCTCATGCTTGTTTGGTCCCAGATTTCCTATTTAAAAGCGTTTTAAAAATATCCAATATATTGGAAGAGGGGACTGAACAGGTTAAATTAACCCATATCGAAAACATCCCTGACTGATAAACTCTATGACTAAAATTGAGATGAAGCAATGTAAGGCACCTTGCCTTACTTATTTTGACGAAAGTAAAATTTTCAAAATTAGCACACCACGTAGTTCTTCATCCCGTCGAAATTGATGGTATTAGTCTTGCATTACCGCCTAACGTACTCCAGCAGACCACAGTTTTATTGATGGTATTAGTCTTGCATTACCGCCTAACGTACTCCAGTAGACCACAGTTTTATTGATGGTATTAGTCTTGCATTACCACCTAACGTACTCCAGCAGACCACAGTTTTATTGATGGCATTAGTCTTGCTTTACCGTCTTACGTACTCATGCGAACTACAGAAAGTTATTAAAATTTCCCAGCATTCAAAACCTTCGGCTAGAGTTGGGACTTATTTATATTATGCTGCACATTTTCAGTATACGTATAAACTTGCATGCGGAAGGAATTTGCGTAGTCCTTTTTATCAAGACAAATTGCCACAACCAACAGGAACCTTGTCGATCAAAATTTCAATTTGCATTCGTACACCTTTCGTTACTCTCTAAATAAAGGATAAAAGTAGGTAACTATCTCGTTCTCAAGGAGTAATCACTCCAACATTACGGGTTGCTTCCTATATTTTAATTATCTGAGAACAATCTCTTCACAAGAAGGCAAGGTAGAAATAATACATCTTGCTCTGAACAAATTAAAGAGGTGATCTAAACTGGCACACACGAATGGACTCGGTGAACAGTCCATGGACTTGGACTTGGCATCATTCGCATGAAGCGTCATTCACGTCAGCGAATGAATTGATTTTAACACGTTGATTCCGATTGCCTGATTGGTGTAAAACTTCACTTTGTACGCATAGTCACTAGAAGGATCTGAAAAAATTACAGAACCTAACCTCAGTGGTACACATACGTACCACTTCGGAGTCAACGTGTTAACTTGAGTTCATACGCCGGGTCTCGCAGGACGTGGTAAATGAGAGCTCATCAATGCAAAATAGTACCGAATTCGAACGCAAAAACAGATCCAGTATGATATACACCTAGCAAGGACTACTATAAACAGAACGTGCACAGTCTTATAGCTGACTACGCTAGCGGAGGCTAGTTCACTGAGCTGAGTGAACTCAGTTAGCCACCATCTGCCACAGTGCGAACATTGTCGTAGTCTGTCGCTCGGTTTGAATCGGACATTGTTGTTTGTCTCGAGGCACGTTGTTGCATTTCTAAGTGGATACTGTTTGTTTACAAAGTTTATTGCTAATTATATGTATTAAAAATGCTGAACAAGTGTGGGGTTGTGAACTGTCGGGGTAATTACAATAAGGAGAACAGCCGCCGTGTGTTTCGCCTTCCGAAAGAGTAGTCTGAGAGACAGAAGTGGCTTGATGTTATTCCACCTCGTGAAAATTTTGTTGTTAATCCAGACAAGTTTTTATTTGTGAGATACACTGGGGTGCTGACCCACCTTTGATCAAATTGTGTGGTAGTTCTATGCGACCTGGAATCCCTCCCAGTATCTTCAATGTGCCTGCTTCATGTCTGCCATCTCCAAAACCTGCACCTCGCCCGGCGATAGTTGAAAACCAACAACTGAGGTATTTTCTTCAGAAGGATAAGATTACTTCATTTGATGCTTTCAAACATGAACGTAACCTGCAGGAGCAGTATAAGAACTTGATTATTTCAAGATCGAAAGAAAGGCTTGTACGTTTGTTCATGACCGACAACTTTAGTGAATGCAACCTGTCTGTGATTGTCGAAAACAAGCCCACTTTGTCTTCCCCACTAACGCTCAGTACGTTCAAGAACGGCATTAGTGTACCACTGTTTAAGATACTTCAGCCCAACAATGGTTCGAGATCGTATACTCAGTTCAACGAAACTGTGCGCTTGGCAATGCACTACGACATCCCGTTTGACAAAACGATCCGAAATGTTGTCACCCTTCAAGCTCACACGTCAGTCTGTGTCGACACCGAGAAGGAGAAAAAGTTGGTATTTTTGACACGTCAGTTGGAACTTTTATTACAGAAGCAGTTTTCCATGAATGATTATTGTTTTGCTCTTCAATCATACCCAAAGTGTAATTATGAACAGCTCAGAGACTTTTTGGTGCTGCCATGCAAACGCAAGCTGCAGTACATCACTTCATCTATTGACAAGGACCAGGTGCTGAGGGAAACATTTGACAAAGTCCAGACACTGCAGCAGAAGAATGTGTTTCTCTTGGTGGATGAAGTGCAGATTCGCCCAACTGTTTCATTTTCTGGTGGGGTGCTGAGTGACATGGCCGAGAACAACCGAGACTGCAGGCCACTTCTATGCTGTGTATCATAATGAAGTCGCTGCACAAAGGACCTAGTGTGATGATTTCTATGACACCCGTCCACAAGCTGACGGCAGCATACCAGCTTGAGCGTGTGAAGGAGGCTGCAGCTGCTGTTGAGAGGGCTGGTGGGCGTGTCAGCGGGTCTATCACAGACAACCACAAGGTGAACCAGCAGTATTATATGCTGTTTGATCGGCTGGGTGATTGCAGTGCCACAGCCAAGCATCCTCTTGACAACGAGCGTGTCTGGTTTCACCTTTTTGACACAGTACATCTGCTAAAGTGCATCCGAAACAACTGGATCAGTGAGAAGGGCCAGAAGATGTCTTGACAATGAAACAACGGCATCATTTGCAGACGTCAAGGAACTATACGAGTCAGAGAAACGCAGTATTCTGAAGACTACTACACTCACTCAATTTGCTGTCAACCCCTCACGACTTCAACTACAAAATGTGCAGTATGTCTTGAAGGTTTTCAATGACAAGGTTGTGGGTTCATTAAAACTCAGAGGATGCCGTGACACTGCTAAGTTCGTCCAAATCATCCTCAACTGGTGGAATGTAGTGAATGTGTCTACGAAGGAGCAAGACCAGCGCATGAACGATCCATATCGAGCTGTTCAGAATCCCCAGTCAACCAACCCGCAAACTTTCCTGACGATTTTCCAGGAGGCTGCTCCAGGACATGGAGCAAGTCGAATCCAGTGCCTTACCCATGACACCAAGAATGCACTGGTGCAGACTACGCAGCGACTGCTTGCCGTTTGCCGCTACTTGTTCAGAAACGCAGACTTCCAGTATGTTCTGCTGCGTGAGATCCAGAGTGACCGGCTTGAGGGGAGTTCTCAGTCTACCGTCAATCAACTGGTGCAAACTCTTTCATGACCACTGGGGATGTGTTCTCCGCATCCAAGCATCGCCTCACAAGATATGCTGCCACAAACCTCCAGTCCATTGATGTCCAGCCTGAGTCAAAGGAACATACTTGCGTGAGGACTGCCATTGACCTTGAGGATGCAGCCTATATTGAGAGGTGCATCACAGATGTGACACTGACTGTGAGCGAAGAGTGTAGTGCGGCCTATGTAGCGGGGTGGCTTAAGATGAAGTGTGCAGACGATGTGTCCTTCAGCGCCGAGGAACCTCTTGTGACCAGTGACGTAAAGTTCTTTATCGAGATAGTGTCTAGAGGTTCTCTGATGACTCCACATGTGTGCACTTTTGATCTTGTCAGATGTGGACTGTGTTTCATCAAGGAAGCCCATCACCGTGCCTGCTGCCAGAAAAGACTATTGCAGATCTTGTCGACACTGGCCAGCTTCAGTGGAATTGACATTGACTGTCCCAAGATGTTCGTTGTCTGGCAAATGTTCTATTGAATGGACTCCACAACCTAGAGAAAGACCAGCAGAAGAATGCAGTCCTTCTTCAGACCTCTGTAAAGAAGGCTCGGTTGGCTGACTAATAGTTGCAGTTTGGTAGCTTTTTACTTCTATGTCTGTTTGTTTATATGCGTGAATGTTTGTACATATGTTTGGTTGTTTGCATTGGAAAAGGTTCAACTATAATCAATTTTGTAAAGTCTAAAATTGCAGCAACTCGGCTTTCTATAAAGTGGCCACTAAGTTCATACAATAATACATGTTAAGTCCGGCTAAAATTGGTATTTCAAAGCATTGCAGTGCTTTAAACCATTTAAAATTCACTGTAAAACCTTATGATCCCTTCTATTGCTTGAAAGAAGTAATTTTTGATAAATTTGTCCGATAGAAAATGTTATGTTACTAAGACTGCAATGGCCTCCGCTAGCGTAGTCAGCTATATGACCGTGCACGTCCTGTTTATAGTAGTCCTTGACACCTAGGAATATTAAAACAATAATTCATAATAAACATTTATTCAACACATTTTAATGAAGCAAAAATACCTATGTTGCCCCAAACATTGGAAATTCATACGAAGCGTCATGAATTTTCACATTTCATAGTTTCCTCTAGAAAGTAGCATCCTCAAAAATGGACCAAGTACGCAAACCTAGTCGTCATTTTAAACAATTGAGCAACAGTCATCGTTCATCATTTTTACATTCCGGAAGCTCCAGAGCATCAAGCAGGTGCAAAGGACAGTCATGATAAAATTCTTCTGAAGCGATCAACGTCAGGTGCCAAATATTCTAGCATTCAGTACAATTGGGAGAAGGCTAATGGTTAAAAATTTATGTCCTGGGTGAGGATGGGATGATCCGTCCTGTGGTTTAGTTTAAAGGATCCGTCAACTCAGATGTCTAACTGGAAAAAATCCTTGAGAATACAGTCTGGCATGCAGTTAAGGCTGTGACTACCAGACGTCAGAATTGGTTTCAGCAGAATGGCGTCAGCTGCCATGTGACAGCCTCGTGTTTTCATATCTTGTAATCCAAGTTTGGTGACATTGATTTCACGTCGGAGTGATCACCATTGGGCCCCTTACTCTCCAGACTTGTCCCCCATAATTTCTCTTCCTGAGCCCAGGTTATGGCACACATCGTGTTAGATCAACCAAGCACTCTAGGAAAGTTGAAACGTATTGGGGAAGACTTTGCAGGCAACATGAATGAAGATGATATCATATAGATGACAAGCCACACCAATAAAAGAGCAGAACTGTGCACGGGTCAGCTTGAAGCGCATATTAAAAAGTGAAGCAATAAAAACAAATGTTAAACTTATAGCGTAGCATTGGCGTTTTTATTTCAGGAAAAAAGTGATGACATTTTTTATAAATTGTTTTACTATCAATATCTCTAAATCGCACAGTAGATGAGGAGCGAAAATAAACTGCTATTAACATTAGTTTCATACACCGTCATGCACGAAACGAGGATCAAAGATACTCCATGGACGGGAGTAGGATTGATAAAATAGAATAAATTTCCAATTAGCGATCAATTGAATGGCAACGCGTGATGACGGGACAGAATTCGTCAATATTCAAATTAGAAATAGAATATATTGTGTTCCGGAACGAATACTCAATTCCGTAGCACGTGTGTTTTTACGGCACTTTAATTAAGATTGCTGCACGAAACGTGCCCGAACATGTTCATAAAAGTCCAAATTGTATGTAGACATCCCTTAACACAAAAGCACACCAAGCGTGCAAATCAATTTCCATACACCCGTAAATTGCGCCTGAAATTTCGGGAATAATGTGTAGCCTAACAAATAATTTACATCGCTGGTTTTTGCAACTCTGAGAATGTGAGCATGAAAATTAAAATAAGCTGCACTGCGCCATCCAAAACAAGCAGCGCATAAATATTAGAGATACACCTACGAACGCAATGCTCTGCCAGCTTTTGCGTCACGTACAAACACAAGGCCATCCACCTTTTGTGTAACAGACGAACACAATGTATAAACACAAACGATAATGAAAACAAGTTCACTATGATCTGCAATGAAGCATCGAGGCCGCCATTGTAGTCCAATAAATTTGGAACAGAAAGACAGTTACTCAATAGCAGCTTTGAATTAAACTCCTTAATTAATTATAGTCCATAAACAAATCGTACGAACAATAGTAGTCTTAAACAAAACTCATAAAATAAAAGTAGCCTATAGCTAAATTCCGCAAAGAATGGAAGTTTTTAACTGAACTTTTTACATGAGGGTAGTTTTTCTGTTAAACCCCCAAAATAATAAGAGTCTTGAACTACACCCCATAATTACCAGCAGTCATGAACAAAGTTACTTGGCTACTAACATTTTCTCAAGCGGAACTTCCTTAATAAGAGTGGGAACTTCCAAAGGAATCCCAAATTGACAAACAATGTTAGATTAGATTAATTAGAAACAAACACTGATTTCAATTTGGAACTGCACTAATTACCCTATTCGCAATGTTTTGCCAGTACGAGTACCGAAGTCGTGTAAAATGTGAATATGAAAAACGTGCAGTGATGAAAGAAAAACCTCTGACACACAAATGTCTCTTTGCTGATGAACGAGAAACGTTGAGTCATCAAATGCTTCCCGGTTGACCGAGATCAAATATTTTGCGTCCCAGAAGGGAAATCTGCAAAGCATCGATAAAAAGTTTTAGAAAGATTTTGTGGAATTTTCGTTGTTTGTAGCGTGAGAAAGAGCACGAGAAGAGATGGTTACATCTCAACAAGGTATTACATTTTGAAAATTTCTAGTTGACGTGTACATAGATTACTTTGCTCAGTTTTCCTACAACCAGATCATAAAAATCCTGCTGCAATGAAATGGAGTCATTGTAAAAACTAATTAGAAAAAACGAAACCAAACAAACATCCAATAATAAATGCAAGTAAATATGATGATTCGCTCGTAGGAAAAAGTTTTTGAAGGAAAACTGATTTTAATATTTGAAAATGACTTGAGCAGGAGAAACGTTGCACTTCTTAATGATAAAGCAAGACTACTATCAGCAAAAAACACAGTTAAAAATATTACACTTAGCTGTTCTGTTCTACTTCATCGACTATATTCACCAGACCTGGCACGCTGAATAGTAAAACCCTTTCTGAAAAATTACAAGATAAAAATATTTGAGGACAACTTTTCAATTTCAAAACCGGCTATTTTGCACGATAAAAATCAACAAGCTACCGGTAAATAGTAGGAGATAATTGGCAGAAGAGGTAAATATACTATTGAATGAAATGACTATTCAGATATTTACGAATGAATGTATTTCACATTAGCGTCTGTTACTATGCAAGACCAAATAAAACCCGATGGTTTACGAACTAATAAAAAGGCGGCTGCCTCCGAACGATTTCATAAGGCCGAAAAAACTTACATTTTACAATGCCTGGTTGTCCCCACGTATGATCATGACTAAATGCGTCAGCGATTTCATCGTAGTCTTGGAAGTTGAAGACATGGCACATGGTGAATAATCCACCACGGAGAACCCAACGTAACTATAGGAGGCAGAGAACCCACCATGGAACGTCCAACAGAACGGTTCGAGGGGGAGAGCTTACTGTGGAGAACCGAACATGGCAGTATGAGGTTAAGAACCGACCATGAAGCATTTAATAAAACTGTACGAGGTGGAAAACACAACATGAAAAACCCAACGTAACTGTTGGAGTTGGAGAACCCGCCATGGAACATTCAACAAAACGGCACGAGGTGTAAAATGACATACCATGTTGGGCAAAATCGGAAAGACATTTCGAGTTGCCAATTACGAGAAGAGGCAAAGGCTTACTCAGTTCGAAGACGACGTAACATCAGGAGGGTCTCCAATTCCAATGCAATATGGCACGCAGATGAAGAGCACTCGGGCTTAACTCTAGAGCTCATCCTGGAAGTATAACGAGCTGCCTGGATATCCTCTGACTCGTAGAGGTGATATGAACACACCAGAACGTGGTCGTCCACTTTCAGAACGTAATGCTCAATTATATGGAACGTAAAGCCCCATTTAGACCTAACAAGAAACGTTTACAATATTGACTACAGTCACGTATTTCTCTGCTAAAATCTTCATCGTCGATTGCAAAATTATTTATAATAAACCAATATTTTCAATTAGCATCAAGGTCTTTCTATTAAACACGTTAAAAAGTAGCTGTCGTGAATAGATAGGTAAACTATTTCATAAAAAATGAGTTACAATTCAAAATAGGACGTCGATGGAGTAGTGTGAAAAGTAGTGTAACTTTTCAGGTGGTGCAGAGCTATGTTCTCCGGGGCTCAAACTTCAGTCAACTATTGTTGAAGTTCGCATAACAAAAATTCCATAAAGTTTTAAAATAAGCTTAAATTGTGACATCTTCAACGAAAATTAGAAATGAGTATAAAAGCATGACTCAGCCACTTGGGACTAACTTATTAGTTTCTCAATACAACATGACAGAAATCACCGTCGTCAATTAATAAAGACTGTCATCAACACACGACCATAATGAAGTTGATCACCAGCAGTTTTATGGCCTCAGTGAACAAGAATAATTTGCCGCACTTGTATCTACCTTTGTTCATTTACACAAATTAACCTTTCAGCAAGTTTCTCATTCATCCTTCCTACAGTTTTTATATGAGCTTCGCTCCTCCTACACATTTTTTCCATTTTCCAATCTCACTATTTGTTCAATGGTCTGGAATAGGTTTCTAAACGTCTGTGATTTACTACGCCCAGTTTGTGATGAACTTGAAAGCTACACGACTGCATAATTCTTGAGTCACAAGGTCTCTACAATAAATCTGCTTGTGTTTGACATTTGCTCGCTACGAACAGATCACCGTAAAGCAGAACATGAATTAATAGGATTTATATACGCTCATTCGTAACGGCGAGTTGCCGTAAAACGGGGACTCCCTGTAGTGGTTAGTATTTATCGAGTGGATTTCTAAAAAAGAATCATCGTAAATAGATGTGGCAAATTTCATTTCATTTTCAATGAAAACTCGAGATCATAAAAAATGCGTGAGAAAAAGAAATAAAGATCAATATTCTATCTGGCAACGTCGGACAACAAACACCTTTTAATTACTTCTTTATTATGCTTTCAGAAATCATAAAAAATGCAAGTTACACAGCTCTTCTTTGCAGGTATTCCTATCAATTCACACAACTGAATAAAGCACAAAATTTCACGAATAATTCTGGCCAAATATTTCACCGAAAGCCATGAATGCACCAAATAACTTGAGAATGAACTTCATTCCGCCCGGATCAAAGATTCCTGATACGAGAATTCCGTTGAATTAGCAAAAGTCTTTGTAGTGTCGTCCACAGTAGTCCTGAAGGCTGGAATACGAAAATACTGGTCACAGAATCTCGTGTAGTATCTAGGATACGCGATAGGACTTTTTCTTCCACGCTCATTAGAAGAAAACAACGCAGTTCGACTCGATAAAGTTTGGATATAATACTACCTCGCTTCTGACGTAATTTCCTTCAAAGCTCTCGTAATTCACCAAGTTTTTCCTTGATTCTGAAGAGTTGTCTTTGTAATTTACGATTTTTCACCGCAAACCAACTTCAGAAACAGCTGATGTGGAAATTTTCTTGGATAGCGTCCAATCCAATTGAGCGCTAACCAATTCACTTCTTTTTCTTCTATTAACGCTCTGTGGAATATCTAAAACAAGCTTACTTTCTAAATTCTTACAAGTATATTGAACATTTATTACAGTAATTAAGTTACTTCTCCGCGAAAATGACTTATTGGTTCATTCTATTATAGGTCTTAGTAGAAAATTTAATGAAGCCGCTACATTGAAATAAAATACTTTTCTTAGCTTGAACGTTCCTTTCTTTCAAGAGCGGCGTTTTCTAAGAAATAACTGTGGTAACTACGACACCTAAAAAATTGAAAAAATGCGTTTAATAGCTAAAGAAAAATAATTGCAAATTTCTTCATGTTTTGATACATTGATGTATAATATAAATATACATATATCACAATAAAATGTACGTAACAGTTGATAAAAATTGACGAATGAGAAAAACTGGCATCGACAGTAGAGATTAAAATATTCACTACTGGGGTTATAAGATATTTACCTTGCGACAACTCCTAGTTCAGGGCTGACATATTGCAAGGCATTCAATTGCTCTCGATACAAGCTGATCTCCACAAGAACAAAGATCTCTACATTGTCACTTACATGTGTGTGAAATATTTCAAAAATCATCTCTGTCCTACGCAGGAATACTTTTGGAGGATTTTCATAAATTATTTGGTGGGTAGCTGCCACAGTTAACGCGGCTGCATTGCAAGGCCTTTACTAGTAGTCATTCCTAACACCTCAAATAATAATACAGCTAACTTTCGATTTATCCACATCTCGATTAGTCCCTCTCTCGATTTATATAGTTTTGTTTGCCTCCGTTAGTCCGCGCCATCTCGATTTATCCACCCTTTGCGTTCGTCGTGTATTCTGCAACATTCCTTGTAAGAAAAAAATCAAAAGGACATTTTGTAAACAAAGCCTGTTCATTCATCTGTTACTCTGTTCAATGTGTGTTGGTTTGATATATGGGTCAATATGACAACCCCTATGAGTTCAAGTAAAAAAGTTGATGTACCTATGAAAGTAAAAACCAGAAAAATAATTAGCGCGATGTCAAATGAAAAATTAATGAACATAGACTGCACATTATTATGTAAAGAAAGCCGAAAAAATGAAGATAGGGAAGGTGATTCTATTAATGCAAAGGCATCAAGTGTAGATAAACTAGCTAAATGCTTCGATCTTGCCGAATAATTAAAGCAAGCTTTTGCAGACGTAGAAGAAAATTCAGATATTAAGCGTACATTTTGTTCAACTTTAGATGGCTTTCTAGGTAACTAAAAAGGAAAATATGATGAATTAAATAAGAAAAGTCAGTGATTTTATCTAAATATTCTATCAATATAAATGTAGTCATATACATAAATGTAATAAAGTCCTATTTTATATTTTAACGCTTATGTATTTCAACTGTTTGTAACGTATAAGAGCATTAAACAATTTATTTGAATATTTTCGTTTTATTTACTCCTTTACTGTAGGATGCTAGGATAATTATTCGTATGTAGCATAAAGTTTCCCCTAAAAGAACAGGTTCACTTTTTTTTTGAACCAAATATGGTACCTCGATTTATCCACCATCTCTATTTATCCAGTCCCATCCCAGCAGACAAATCGAGAGTTACTTGTACTGACATCTTGAATAGTACTTATTACTAACACCTCAAATAGTACTTATTACTAACACCTCTAATAGTACTTATAACTATTAACACCTCAATTAGTACTTATTACTATTAATACCTCGAATAGTAATTATCGTAAACACTTCAAACAACACTTGTTCTGCCCCTACTATTCTCTGAGGACAACGCGCTCGTACTTCCAGAATTTCGAACGAGCAGGTTGTTGTTACGAAGAGGCGTGTAGTTGTAGAACTGATGATAGTGCTTGCACATAATAACTAACACAACAATATGTAATAGGTTTTGTTCATAGACTTAGAGCAAACACGAACTATTACAAACACTCAAGTACGACTTACAGCTACGTACTCTAATATTGTCACTTTGGTACACGAAGAAAATATTCAGGTCTATTTTCTATTAATATTATTTTTAACAAATTCTGTTGCAGTTCATCAAAATGAAGAATAAGGAAATTTTCGACAGCGTTCGAGCTTCTTTTTTAAATTACTTCACAGTTGGACGGGCTGAAGACTCAACACGGGAGCACCAAGCACACGACATGGAGGCTGTTGGAGATGCCCTCGGTCATGACCAAGCCTCCTGCAGGAGGCGTCCTTGGTCATGACTGAGCAATCACGTGGCGGTCATAATTCGAGCAATCATATCTGGTCAAAGTCAGTCATTCTATGAACATTTCATTGAAGAAAATCAATCGTTTCTTAAGTCTACGCGCCGAACAGTTTAAGTTAGTAGAACATTGAAAACAAGCAGCCATTCATATGAGTGCGTACTATGAAGGATACGATGTACTGTTGTACATATATATATATATATATATATATATATATATATATATATATATATATATATATATATATATATATATATGTACATATATTTCAAAGAACTGTCAGATACGGACAGAGAACTACAAATGAAAGTACTCCATGTATTTCATGCGATAGCAAATATTATAACAGGAACGTCTTGGAAGAGTAAATTCATCAATTTATTTCATGTAAAGGTTTGTAGAAGTCCACAAAATTTATAGAAAATTGACTGGGCTACCATTCAAGAAGATCGCGTCCAGTGGACACTTATGTGTACATGTAAAGAATGACAAGAACAATCATCGATTACCTGGTGAAATTCAAAAATGTAGGCAAAAAGTTAGGACAAAATTAAAAACTGAGACTACTACGGGAAACAGCAAAAAATATTCACGACTGAACTCGAATAATAGAAAAAACAAGAGTTTCAAGGACAATCCAAACATTCTTTAACAGAGATATGAATGAAAAAAACACGGAAGTTATTTTTCCCAATTGACAGCCCTGCATACCTCAGGCTATGAATGCTTTGACTGTAAAATTTGTCGTCATTGTCGCTCAGTCAAAAAGCGGTCGAGGGCTTGCTTGACAGGAAGGCAGTTGTGAAAACAAAGGCAGGAAAACAGAAAGCTCACTCGGCCGTCGGAGCGCAAATCTCTTCAGCAACACAAAATGGGGGACAAATCTAGCACGGGTTTTGTTCGATCTAGAACTCGTGTTGAACAGAGACTCAAACTGATGTTTAGGTTTATTATTGTGTTAACAAATGAATACGGTCGATTAATCTTTACATAAAGGTTGAAGCAGCGACGAAAAGAGGAACCGTTACGAGGGCTAAGTATTTGTAATATCTGTAACCTAGTACCATACATAGACTTAGGAAGAAATTTTAACCTATGTACAGCCCAAGCCAAAAGGTCCTGAAAATACCATCTATTTAAGCTGACAAGTAATGGGATACATGTTGAAGCAGCAATTTTCTAAACATCACAAGAAGTTAAAGTTCAATTAAACAACTATATCAGGAAATAATTTATGTGTATGCAAGAAGCAAGTAACTAGTTCGCCGTTCGTTCTGTGGCATCACACAACTAGATGTCGATGATTACGCCGTAATGTTTTTCAAACCCAATGTTGAATCATAATTTACGTACGAACTTTATTACAAATGGTTCATTTTTTATCGCATAGTACCATCCCAGCTTGAGAGTGTCCAGAGTCGCCAGTAGATACAGACCGACCCAACGCCTGTGTGTCAACTCTAACTTACGAGTGAACTGTCGTCTCAGCGTCTATACAGGTAACTCTCGATTTGTCTGCTGGGATGGGACTGGATAAATAGAGATGGTGGATAAATCGAGGTACCATATTTGGTTTAAAAGAAAAAGTGAACCTGTTCTTTTAGGGGAAACTTTATGCTACATACGAATAATTATCCTAGCATCCTCGAGTAAAGAAGTAAATAAACGAAAATATTCAAATAAATAATTGTTTAATGCTCTTATACGTTACAAACATATTTGTTTAAAATATATTGAGATGGTAAACAGTTGAAATATATAAGCGATAAAATATAAAATAAGACTTTATTATATTTATGTATATGACTACATTTATATTGATAGAATATTTAGATGAAATCACTGACTTTTCTTATTTAATTCATCATATTTTCTTTTGTAGTTACCTAGAAAGCCATCTAAAGTTGAACAAAATGTACGCTTAATATCTGAATTTTCTTCTACGTGTGCAAAAGCTTGTTTTAACTGTTCGGTAAGATCAAAGCATTTAGCTAGTTTATCAACTCTTGATGCCTTTGCATTAGTAGAATCACCTTCACTATCTTCATTTTTCCCGCTATCTTCACATAATAATGTGCAGTCTATGTTCATTAATTCTTCATTTGACATCGCACTAATTATTTTTCTGTTTTTTTCTTTCATAGGTACATCAACTTTTTTACTTGAACTCATAAGGGTTGTCATATTGACCCATATATCAAACCAACACACATTGAACAGAGTAACAGATGAATGAACAGCCTTTATTTACAAAATGTCCTTCTGATTTTTTTCTTACAAGGAATGTTGCAGAATACACGACGAATAAATCGAGATGGCGCGGACTAACGGAGGCAAAAAAAAATATATAAATCGAGAGAGGGACTTATCGAGACGTGGATAAATCGAGAGTTACCTGTATTGTGAAAGCTCTCGTGCTTGTTTTGAATTTTTGTGCTTAACAAACGCAAATTGAACGACAGTCGAAACACCCAAACCACACCAACCAGAGGTAAAGTTCAGGCCCCGGGACAATAAAAAAATCCTACGCCAGTACAAGATCAAGAGCAGGTTCCCTCTGTTTTAGGGAATTTCAGCACTTTCTCAATTAATTTTTATCTCTTTTTCAAGAAAATTGAGTTTATCATCGCTTGGACATTTAATTTAACCCAACCCTCTAAAACGTCCACCAAGTTCTCTACAACGTCCACCCAACCCTCTACAACGTCCACCCTTACGGGCCAATTAAAGTCTAGTGATGTCAGTCGCGGTCGAGTTTCAGATCGCTCATCCAAGATTTCATGCCCTGTTGTCGAGCTGAGCCTGGCTGTTCTGGATCAAACTTGTGACGAAAACCAGGTCAAACCTAGGAAGTTTAACACTACTCATACTGACATAAAGAAGAGTTTTCCAAAATTAATGTTATGTTACACTGAATGCGAATGTGTGCAAGTACAATTCTGCAAATGCAAGTGATACATTTTCAATGACACTGGGTGATCAATTGGACAATGTCAAGATTTGTAAATTGCAAATTATGCGTCAATTAAGGAATCTGTTGATCTACTTTTAGTTCTCACAAAATGAAACTTGAAACATATCCAATAAAAACGGTGAGAGAGCAAAGACATTCCATGACAACTATACCAATATGCACATTAAATGTCATGGGCATTTATGAAGATTAACTTACGCAATGAGTAAAAAAGATTTTTTCAACTTCATACACACATAAAAGTCCTTTTCTTAGTCTAACAATAAAAAATAAGTTCAAACTGTGTTAGGGTCATGATTTTTATGTGCTTCACAGACAGAGTAATGCCTATGCATAATAGAACACACTAGTGTAGAGCGATACATTATATTGACTTCAATGAGCTTATATCCTAGATATTATCATGCTTATCACGTAAATTCATCAAATAACGAACAAATCTAACGATATCATGAAGCTTATGAAATTTTCACAGCGGCTGAGCACTTTTTCCAGTTAGTCATGCTATGTGTAGGGAACAAACATGGCCAACTTTAATATGCCAGCAACAAGACAAGAAGAACAAACTGAAAAGAATACATATTCCTTCCCGAGGTCACTTCTTATAACTTTTATGACTTGTGAGTACCAATAACGTTTATGACACTGAAGCTTGTGAGTTGTTTGTCTACGTCTAGGAGCCGCAGCGAGATGAAGCTCCGCTGTACCAGCATGCAGTACGCGGAACCACCTTCTCTAAGCTAGACTTACCACCTTCGTGTGAGGAGTGACACAATAAATGTTGTCAACTGTTGCGCGGCACTTTCTGTACTATAGTTTACTGTATTTCTGTTCTGATTCATTTTTATCTGTATTGGAAACGATTCAAAGATAGTATTTAGGATTCAAGTTTGAACCTTCTCCGCGTACTTTGACTTGAATTTTAGAGTATCAAGAAAAATAATTCAATAAATTATATAATTAGGGCACCCACAGTGCGTAAGTAGTTACCAGTAATGTAGTAAAACTCAATTTCGACAGTTTTAAAACACATTTCATAGTCGTTGATCTCTTACTGAATGATCTCAACGAACCGTACTCAAATTTGAAGCATTTTCATAGAACGAAGTCTAGTCAAAACTGATAGCTTCATGAAAAAATACAAAATTGAAACCGAAATATCATAGTTAAAAATAACTTAAATTCTCAGTCGTACACTCCATTAGCCGTAGGCTCTTCAGAAATACCACCATCATAGGAAAATTGGAATGGAAGATTTTGCCCTAATTAATTTGTGTCAGAGTTCATAGAAAGCTTCATCACTTTGGCAATAATGGTCATGATCTACGCTAGTTGAAATATGATAGTGATTATAACAATATAATTGGCATGTTGATAACGGATAGGCGCCTGTGTGTGATCGAATTGCCTGTTTCAATCAGTCAGTATGAAACAAAATAACCGTCCACGACAAAACCAATGTTTCGATGCAGGAACTGTTTTTCTAAAATCTCGTTCAACAGGCAGTCTGCCACTAATAGTTATTTCGGGAAGTAACTTAACGCTAGAAAAGAACATTTTCATGAAATTTCATGTATCCATTGATTGCTGTGTGAGTTTTGAAACAAACAACCACAGCAGACACAATGTAAAATATTAAAGCCTATCCGAGTGCAGCAGGCGCTCGCGAGTGAGTGTGAGCAGTGAATAGCAGAGCGTTGTGGCTTGTCCAACTAACCTCACTCGGACCCACACTGCACAACTACCTTCTGCAGGAGACTATTTTTATTATTATCGTGCATATTGTTATTACTAGCAGGGCGTTACAACTGGCACGGCGTTACAACTGGCACAGCATTACAACTGGTACAGCGTTACAACTGGCACGGCGTTAGACTAGCACGGCGTTACAAATGGCACGGCGTTAGAACTGGCACGGCGTTAGAACTGGCACGGCGTTAGAACTGGTACGGCGTTACAACTGGCACAGTTGGAAAGCGACGCAGGTGCTGCGCTGGAAGATTAAAAAAATCTCCGAGTAATCTTGCGCTGGAAGATTAAAATCTCACTCAAGTGTCACAAAATTGATTTTTGTGCTTCTGGTTTCCAGTAATTTTTCGTTCCTGAATATAGGCCGTCGCTAAAGACCTTGACTCATTTCTACCCTCCGCACGAAATGTGAGCTCCTTGAGGTCATGAAATGAATTTGTGCTGACCATTAATTTGTTATCAGCCACCACAAAAAGCTTCATTTTTATCGCAATGCAACTTGTGAATTATGTCATCTGATGTGCTAAATAATACGACGAAAAATTATTGGCTTTTCATTTTGAAAAAATATAAGCATAAGTGTGAGTTTTAGAGTTGTTAGATTTCACGAAACCTGACAACATGATCCTTATTAGTTATGTTCCTTCAAGTTGTTGCCTTCAAGGCAGTGAATGCTAGTTTAAATTGACAAGTATTTCCAGGCATTATAAATACATTCAGAACATATAGAAAGTACATATAATATATTCTCTAAAGTTTCAATTAAATTCAATCAAACAGACTCCGTTCAGGGTTTTCTGTACTAAAGGGAATACAAAGTCCAACAGTAAAATGCTTCATAGTGCACAAGGCAGATTGCAAGCTCTGGAGAACACAGGCACAACTTCCGTGATTGAGTTTTGGGCCAGAAAGAAAGGCAGCAGAAAGTCGTGAGAGTTCTTCCCTTGTTGTCGTAAGACCATCTTCGCCACTTTGTTCTTGTGAGAACTTGCTTCAGTAGAGCGTCCTATTACTGTCCGAAGTTATAAACACAGCGGCGTAGTAACTGTTAAAAATCAGAGGCTTTAATGTGCTCACCAATCATAAAGTCGCAATTGGTTTCATTTTACGGTCAAAGTGAAACAACTTTCATTATGTGCATTTGCAATACATACACTGAAATACATGAAAACTGCGTGATTGAATGTTTAAGGCATCAGCTGTAGAGTATATCAAGAATAACAGTAACTGTGATGAATATTTATCAAAGACAACTAAATTAGACACGACACTGACTCTGATGAGCATCACACAAAGATACCTAACTGATGCATTACTAATTGCGTTGAATAGCCAAGCTAGATAACTGTGATCAACTTCTGATAAGACAGCTAACTGAGATGAAAATCCGACCACGACAACTAACTGATAAGCTTCTCATGCTATCGCAATACAGCAATTTACTATCTTTATAATGGACGTACATATTTTAACCAGTAGGGACACTTTATTTTATTATTTTGCGCTCACGCTTTATACGTCATAACTTTTATCGAGCCAGATGATTCAAAATTATTAACGCAGTAGTTAACAAAACTATGAAAATCCAATCGTCTTACCACTGAAGAAACTTCATTTTAAACCTTGAGAAACTTAGCACTTCATCATCAAAGCAATACAGGGTGCGGCTTCTTAACTTTCTTTTTTCCAATCAAACCCATTTAAAAATAGGAAGTTATGTTGGCGTACCCTGTACAATCTACTGACTTTGAAACGGCTAACCTACTGGATGTTGCGACGCTGCCACTAAACAAAGACATCACTGGATCAAGTTGTGTATTAATAGTCATCAAAGTGACTAACTCCAGTTCCCTGCCTACGAAGCTGAGGCATAACTGTAACTGGTGCTCAAGTTAGAACAGCTAGTACAATCCTCCAGTCTACAGGGTGTCCACGAAAAAATACATGTATTGTGCGTAGAGCTCGACTGTGCACGAGTTCGGAAGTGGGTTCCATAGAAATTTGTGCAGTGACAAGGCTTTTGTACGTTCAGTGGTATAAAGTCATATCATAAGTTCTATTCTTATATTTTCAATATAAACATGTGTTATTTGAATTTTTTCTTTAACATAATTTCCACCTTTGTAAATAATCTTTGTTCACTTATCTACCAGTTTTTCAATGCTTCTTTTCTGGAAATTCTTTGTTTTTTATTCAAAAACAACTTTCATCTTATTTCCGATTTGGTCACTGGAATGCAAAGTTTCCCCCCCCCCCGAGATAATTGTCCAGGCTGTGAAAACTACAAGAGCAGTTTTCGGAGAGTAAGGTGGACAGGACAGTATTTCGCCGCCAAAAGCCTGAATATAACATTAAGTCACTTGAGTTGCATGTGTGCGCGCATTGTCTTGATGAAAGATAACGCCTTAGTGATTGGCTACAGCTTTGAGCTTCATTGCTACAGCTCCATGAAGCCTCTGCAGTTGTTGAGGGTACAAATTTGCTTTAATTGGTCGTATGTTCCATAGAAGTTAGTAGTGACTGATTCTTCTCATGTCAAACACTTAACAGAATGTTCTCTGGGTGGAATCTTCTTTTGTAGGTTTTGGTTTCGCAAGTGTCTAACCGTAAATTTGATGAAAACAGTTAATATTATCGTAGAGAATCACTTTACCACCATCGGTTGGAAAGTAATCCAAAAAATGACTACGTGTACCAAGAAATCAACAAAGAGCAATTTAAAAATTATTAGAACTTTAATAGTCTGGTAAAAATGCGACTTACATGCACGCATAATTCTTGTAATTCATAAACTAAGACTAGCTCCGGCTTGACGCGAATAAGGTTCAGGTATTTGACAAACAATGAGTAATTTCAGGGTGACGAAGGAATAGTGAAAATAGTAAAATAGTTTTCTAGTTGTACTGGTTGGGTTTTCATCATTGACAACCGGCAATTCCTCAGAATTTAGCCCTTTGGAGCATACTTTTCTTAGTTCGTCCTTCAGACTGAGGTCATCCTTTTTGAAACGTGAAAGCCAAATTCTTCAGGTCTTTTCATTCCCCACATCATTTCCATCAGTGTCTTTGAGGAATCTTGCAGCTGAAATTGCTGAAGTACTCTTCTGAAATTCATACAGTAAAATATGCCTAATGTGTTCTTCACTTGGAGTGTACATTTGGGTCAACAATAATTATTTATTGTAATGATTTTAACAAAATCTGAAAGAAGAAATATTATTTTAGTGATTTAGATGGCTAATGGAGGTAGTGATACTCTAAAATTATAGCTCCAAAACGGACAGAACGTTCATTACAATCTGATAAAAGCATCGCACACTTTATATTTAACACGTTGCCTGCGATTGCCTAGCTGGTGCAAATCTTTACTTTGTACACACAGTCACTAGAAAGCCTTGAAAAAATTATAGAACCTAACCTGAGCGACCCACCGGCGGGTCGTATCGCACTCAACGTGTTAAATTTGTTCAGCTTCCACGGAAGTGGCAACACAAGAACACAAAGCAAAAAGTTTATGATATTATCTTGACATCGTCCAGGAGAATAATATTCATTCTCGTTATTCAAAATGAGCCTAAAATTTCGTTAAGCAGCGGCAAAAGATAACATAAAAAGTAAAAAGTAGTAAAACTATTCTAACAAAGCAACGAAGTGTTGAAGGCTTGCTTGAAAAATTGTTTGTTCCCGTTAAACCCTTGCAGAGAAAACAATTCCGAGGAACGCGAATAGGAGAAGGAAGGAACGCAATACGACGCCTGGCCGCCTTCAACTGATGTGAAAGAGCTGACGTAACTTCCAATCATTCGCACTTTAGAGAGTAGGGGCCAAACTCACAGTTAGTTTTGATAAAAATGTTGGGTGAAGTGATGAGTAATTTGCATTTATTGGAAGCAAACTGTAACGACGCATTTCAAAATTCCAGCATTTTAACTTCCCCAAAAATTACCCGTTTAAAAAGTGTTCAGCGGTCATTTTTACATCAGGAGTGAAATAAGTGAGTATCATAATTTTAAACTAAATTTATGTTGGAAATATTATTCTGGGTGTATGGTGGGATTATCAGTATTATTCATATCAAATTTTTAAAGTAGCAACCATACTCTAGATGCTGACCTATACTAACAACATCTGATGCATGAAAATCTCCTAAGAAAACACCACTCACAAGTCAACAGGAGATACGTTGTGCTTCTTCTTGATAACGCAAGATCACACGCTGCACAGATCATGCAGAAAAAAACATTGGACACAGGTCGCTCTGTTCTACCCCATTCATTATGCTCACCAGACCTGGCATAAAGGGATTTCTATCTTTTTCGTTCACTTCGTAATGCTTTGAATAGTGAAAACATTTTATGAAGAAGAGAAGGTAAAAATATTCGTGGAAGAGTTTTTGAGTTCAAAACCGGCTGAATTTTTCATGAGAGGAATCAGCAAGCAGCCTGCTAAATGAGAAGAGGTGATTGAGGAAAATAACGAATATATACTATTGACTGAAATTCTGCAGCTGTTGAATTCTCAAGAATTCACATATTCCAGGAATATGGAAGGTATTTCACGAAAAGCCTGGTAACAGAGTAAAAAAGTCTGTATAATAGACCGGAGTGACACCATCAGCCATACAATGTCATTGCCAGCGCACACCACCCACAGGTTCAGAGAACAAAAAGAAACACAAAGTAAAGACACGCGACTTTTTCCTACTGAAAATGTATCTAAGTTTCAAGGAACCGTGTCAAATTACGAGCTAATTTAACATTCAAAGGGAGCTTATAATCCGATTTCCACCCATCATGTATCACCTCATGAACAGCTGAGCATTGTCCGGTTATATGAAAGATGGAGGACCACTCATGAATCCTCTCAAGGTTTTTGTTACATGAGGCCAGGACAGCATGCTTATCAATGAGCTTATGTTAAGCAGTCACGAGCGTTGAACTATCTGCTTGGACAAGAAATCTATTCTCATCTGCATAGGCCAAACATATCGTTAGTATTCAAGATAAATCCTAGGGGAATTCCAAACAAGGTACTAGATTTAACAAAAATTCCAGTAATGGTTGCTCCATGAACAACCGAGAAGCCTCTGCCTGCAGGCACATAAAACGAGTCAAGTTAGATCCTATGACCTGAGATAGCGAAACACAATACTGATCTTACTATAATACATAGCTCGTTCAAGAAGAGCATTTAACTACACGGAGAAAAACATCAAGCTACACAAGCTTTTATATCCTGACTTTTAAGCCTTTTGGAAGCATTGGGAGCCGTAAGCCCCTAAATTTTCCCTCTAATATTTGAGTTCACAATAAAGATGAGTTGTTACTAGTTCCTCATAAAAGTGTAAAATTAAGTGATACAAATAATTACCAGATATTTTTTAGGTGGAAGGCCTTTTGTAATCAGTAATGGACATTGTAATCAGGATTTTAAGTATACCTGTAAATTGGAGACTTGAGATTTCATTCAAGATCACTAAATAACTTGTGTACGTCGTAATTTTGATGCGTCTAAAATTTCCCGATTTCATCAAATTTGTTTCAACTCAGACGTATGACAGGAAAATATTGTCTAAAGACATTCCTTCCATCGGAAAAAATCAATTAATTATAATAATTTTGACTGAAATCAGACTGTAATGCTTAAAAAAAATTTCTAGCTATTAGAAACATGTTTCAAGTTTACAGCACACGATCTGTACTGAAGAAAACGATCGATACTGAGGTCCTTCTTGCGTACCAGTTGATTGATGCACAACAAAGCAATGATGAACAGCAAAAAAGACATCCATCATACATCATCACTCGCTTACGGGGACAAGACAAGATTGTACGTTATGGTGAGAAGTTTCAAGGCAGCGTCATGTAACAGTTCAAATAGAATATGCAGAAATTCGGTTAAAATTGTCTATAAAGAATATGTAAAACGCTCACAGTAGATCTGCTTAGTTTTCAACGACATTTAATAATGAAATTTAAACTTTCAAAAACCTTTTACCGCAATGACAAACCAATTCAAACCTGATCGCTTCAAGTCAAAGATTGTTAATAATTCCAGCACATCAACAATGAACTAAAATGGTGTAAGTGCCTCGTCATTAACTGCTACAAACCCTGAGAGTTGCCAGCCCTAGACTGCATGCTAGATCACTCCCAGCAGCGACTGTCGTCCCACTATATTAGCTGTTTTATTTGCAGCTATCTCATTTGCAAATGTCAAATTAGCTTGATAAAATTCTTCCAATACCATTGAAGGACAGGCTTTCACCTACGCTTAAAACGAAAAATGCATTGAGATTCAAATATATTAAATATTTTAGCGTTTAATCGACTTTATTCTCATTCTTTGTTAGATAATGAAGCGTCATCGTAAAGAAGATTAGCCTGAGCAGAAAAACTTCATATCCAGACTCGGTAATGAGAGCGTGTAACTACCTCATCAACGAAGGAGAAAAAGGTCGTGCGCTGCATCTTGTGAGATTCATTAAACTTATGAGTTAGTGGATTGAGAATGGTAACCATCTTTGGGGAATTAAAAGTCCTCTACACATTACTAATAAACGAAACGTCTTACTTGAACCGCCTTTTTGAAATACATATGAGAACAGACTAAAAATTTTTTAATCAAATGTAGCTTTATTGGTTGAGAATACCTTATCATATGAGTTTAACGATCGATTGTAGTTAATCACGATCATGATTTTCAAAAGGAGACGCTGTATGTTAGCCGCATGGATCAAGTCTCAATGAGCAACCACCAATATTATCATCCATGACTCATTTCTGCACGATGAAGGCCCCTACAGAGGCGCAAATATAAGCGAGCAAATTTAGGTATTGGCACGAGTTATATTTGAGTGATGCGATCAAAGTGTTTCGTTAGGGAGGACGAGTGACAGTTTAAAAGAGGCTGTCATCCTACACGCATCATAGCAGCCGACACCGAGTAAACACGGGACGCGTACTGAAAGCAGTCTACACACAAATATTCATTGCCTAGCGATATCAATTTTGAGTCTCTCAAACATGCATGAAGAAGAGCTATTGAGTCAGTTATCTGCTTAGTGTCAGAAATACGGAACAGCAAACAATGACGTTGAAAGTCACACGAATGATTTAAAAAATATGATTACAGAAAATGTCTTCATAGGCAAACTACGTGACATGTTTACTTGCATTTTTCCAATAGATTAGGATATAGCTAGTGTGTCTATACAAATTTGCATAAAAGAAGGTTTTTTATTGCTCACGCTTTTCATGTTTATTCCAGAACTACGATGCAAAGTACAACCAGAGTTACGCAAAGGTTGTATGATCTGGCACCTCTGGAGAAGATTGCGAGCAAACACGCACTTCTATGATCACAGTGGCGAACATTTCAAGGAATAAAGTTCTGAACTTACGCTTACAACATCAGAGACCCGAGTGGAAAGTATAGTAAATGGACCAATGGGAATAGATAGGACCGTGGCGAAGCAAAGAGAAACAGTATTGTTTACTCTTTACGAAGGTTGTCCAGGGAAATTTTACTGTAGTTTTCTCACCATACGCCTCTCTCGCACCCAAACTGCACAAGATCTATCATCGTTTCATGCAGTATATATGAACTGTAGCTGCAATTTTTTACAGTTATTATGAAGCAACGATTCTCGTTGAGCCTAACTGCACTATTTACTTTCCTCAAAATGATCAAATTGTCTGATTAACTTGATTTTAAGTTTGTTGAAGTTAATGCTTAAAAGTACACGACCTCTTGGTATATTACTTTTTCGTGGATATCTGGAATAGTCTACATTCAAATCGTGATTCGGCAGATAAATTACAGCAACTCGCACTAAAAATGGATTAATTCGTCCAACATCTAAGTGGAAGTGGATTTAAATTTAGAGTCATAAATGGATTGTTCCCTTATAACGGACTGCACGACTGAACTTAATTGTGTAAGCTATAGTTTATTGAGTATACCGGCATTCACATCCAGGTAGATGATCCCGTAAGCATTCAGCATCCACAGTATTTTTTGTAAACAAAGCAAATTTTCAGTATGCGAGGCAAGATAGCTCCACATCTGGCACAAGACAAAACGAATTACACCTTGGAAATCTGCTTGTGCCGCAGACGTGCCACGACATAATCGGTAAGAACTGACCCTTGATTGCTTCACAGAAGCTGCTCAACAACACACGCCTTCCTAGACCAATCACAACAATGCTGAACTGCCAACATTGCAGACGTATCGTATAGTGTAGTTAAAGTTTTTCTTATTATCTTAGGCGTGTGTAAATGCATATAATCTTGTATAGTGTCAAATTTTGCTTCCATAGTATCTTCGCAAATTTTCACTGCAACTCAAGATCGGGTTGGTATCCAAAGAAATTTTAAGACTTGCGACCCTTCTTACGAAGCCGGTAAATGTGAGGTACTCGATTTCGACTCAACTAATTTTATGCTTGAATCAATGTCCTTGAAGCCAACACTCTAGAGACTCAAAACTTTGACTTCAATATTTATCATGATTCTAATACCTTAACATCACTGCCAATTACAATTTTTCGGCCTGATTTGACCTAGAACGGTTCAAATTCAAAGTGGAAGGACTGAATCCTGAATAATTGGCTCTTGAATTCAAACCAATCACTTCGGCGGAAGTTGTGATCTCTTTAGAGATGCTGGTGGTGAATAAATATATTAAATGAAGTTTTCAAAAAACGGCCACAGAAGCTTGACCACACCGAGGTTGGTCGGCTAGTTGATTATGGAAGATGTGAAACAACGTCCCCTAGCTAGGGTAACGATTCGAAAAGTCCAGCTTTGGAAGATTCTTAGGTTTGTATTATCTTATTTTTGTATTCGCTGTCTGACCACTAGTTTGAATTTTGCAGTTGATTCACGAAAATCATTATCATAAACTTTTGTGAGGACGATTTTTGAAGTCTTGGACAAACGTGATTTAATAGACATGATTTGAAGAAATTGCTTCAAAAAATTGAAGTTTTCGCAACATGCAACTTCTTTTCCATGGTCACAATAATTCTTACTTGCTTTCCATCTCTAACAGTCAGAAATGCCCCTTACTTCCACCACTCGACAGCTAGACTCAAAAATGAATCCTAGTTGTGCCGATCTCTTCTCCAAAGAAAAGAGCCAAACTTCTGATTATTTGCCTCATTCGTCCTACTCACACTCTGAAACTTTCTTGATGCCTCAATTAATTTCGTACAGACTTAATTTTGGTGTATGAAGTACAGTCGCGCAGACACACAGAACATAAGCAAGCGTACAGCAAACTCGTTATTCAATGTGCAACAAACGCGTGTCCATTAGCAGCTCACGCCTTATTCTGCGTAAAAAATGACAAGATTCTATCATAAATGTAACACACTAAAGAGCAAGTACATTTCCAGCAATGCCATACATTCTTCTTACAAAAGAACTGTTCCGCAGAGGACTTTATTAGTTTACTGAACTTGAGCTAATTTTTTAAACTCGGACAGAATTTGGACAAATTAATCACCTTTCCGTAGACAAATAATGCAGCTAGAAGAGGAGAGCGCCCATTAAGACCAGATTTTCTCTTTGTTACTTTACAGTGGCGCAAAAATTCAAAGGCTTCATTTTTTGATGTCTTTAGGGAGCCTTATAAGTAGGTTGAGTACACCGGCTCAGAGGGACAAAAGCAATTTTCTCAGGCTTAAGTAAGAAGAGGGACAGCTACTTGAAGCTAGAAATGTCATTAGCTTTTACTGATGTTCTTAGAGCTCCTAAAAACATCGTGTTTGCCTCTTTCATTTATCCTCGTTATCATACACATCATATTTTCCCGTAAAAAGTATTAAAGATAATTATAAACATGTACAACGAAACAGCTCCGATTCCTCGGTAAGTCACTGGATTCATTTATACAGGGCGTCCCAGAAGTAACTGACCCTTTTGATACTATAACTTGTTTTATTCGAAAGAAAACCCTTTTTATGGCACAATAGGATACTTGGTATCCTATTTACGATCCAGCTTGCCATTTGATTTTTGCTTCATTGCAAACCCTTAATTTTCATCATGTCTCCATACAGCAAAGAACAAAGAATAAGAATTTTGCAAATCTACGCATGGACAATGTCAACAACAGAAGTGCAACGTGATTACAGAAATTATTTTAGAACAACAACCAGTCCTTCGAAGAACACAATTAAATCGGTGTATCGAAAATTTACGGACACCGGAAATATAAATGATAAACAACGATCTGGAAGATTAAAATCAACTCGAACTGAAGCTGTAATCGAGCGAGTTTCATATATTACTAGGCTGATTACTACATAACGTAGAAGTAGAATAAGTTTATCCAACACAAAATAATAATTGGTAAAGGTAGATCCATCTCAAAAGTTGTTACTATCCACCCTGGCAGCAGTGGAGTGGACAGACCCATCCAATCATCCATCCTGGCAGCAGTGGAGTGGACAGACACATCCAATCATCCACCCTGGCAGCAGTGGAGTGGACAGACATCCAGTCATCCACCCTGGCAGCAGTGGAGTGGACAGACACATCCAGTCATCCACCCTGGCAGCAGTGGAGTGGACAGACACATCCAGTCATCCATCCTGGCAGCAGTGGAGTGGACAGACACATCCAGTCATCCACCCTGGCAGCAGGCAGCTGAAGGAGATCAATAAACAGGGTTCCCCCGACAGAGCGTCCATGCGTGTCCTATACAGCCTACCTATGCCCTGGATTTCGGAGCTGCTGTAGGGGAGCGTCGCCGTATTAACTGTGTTGGAGCAATGCAGACAATGAAGGAATGTTGAAGTGAGAGAATGTGGTAGCGAGACCGGATCTTCTTAGGCAACGGGCTGAGGCACTGACAAGATGAATATTGAAGTAATAAGTTTACATTATCATATTGGCAAGCTAATTATTTCGAAATGGGACAATTCACAGGTCGTCCACATAGCTGGCAATTGTTACCCCACAGAGCATTAGCATGATGTAGACCCAAATTAAAACTATCACAGTGTCGATAAATAGATAAACAGATAAATATTGAATATATATATATATATATATATATATATATATATATATATATATATATATATATATATATACACACACAGGGTGGCCCAAAAAAATGTATATACTTTTGAATGTTTATTACTCTTTTACTCTGTCGTTAATGTAGGAACAAAAATCTTATTGGTATCAATTTCCTCGGAATTAAATTTCCTATTCAGTTGTGAAGTATCATTTTGATAAATATTTTAGTTGTTGCACAATATGCATCATAGTGAAGATAACCAATTTAACCCTTGCGCGGAGAAACAGAAATATTCCTTCAATAATAAAAAAAGTTCAAACCTATCTGCAAATATGGCTTAAAAAGTGAAAATAAACATTTATAGTTAGAAAATAATAACTAAAACAAATAATAATAATAAAATAACAAACACTTCATTTTTGCATCATCTTATACCTATTAAAAATGTCCACCATTTTTTTCTAAGCAATGTTGACATCTTTCTCTCATTTTCTTCGTCACTCTTCTAATGAGTTCAGGATTTTCCTTGAGTGCATTAACGTGATTAGTAATCCTATCTCTCATATCTTCCAAGTCTCCCCTGCAAACCATATTTTTAACTGAAAATTAAGTCTGCTGAAAAGTAGTATAAATTTAAATTATGTTGCATTATATCTCAAAATTAACATGTCAGGATCAAAATGGGATGTATACTCATGAGCTCAGATATGAGCACAGAAGCTATATAGCTAAAAGCTACAGGGCACGTTGAACTTTTAGCTTGCTCATTCTGACTGCAGTTTGGTGTACAATTTTCTACAAATCTTCTCAATTACCAGACAATGAGTTCCATCTCTCCATCTTATCGTATTTTTTCTCACTTCTTCTTTATGAAGTACATTAGTAATTAGCAGCTTACACGGACATTCTTTCATTTTCATTCTTTTGACGGTTATTATATTAGGTCGATATTTATTTCCTGTTCTTCCAGCCATTGACGTGAACATTCTGGTCGATATTTCATTCTATTTTTGGACTCCTAAAATTAACAAAATATTCATTTTTCTGAACAGATTGATGAATACATATTTCACATCCTATTATTCAAAATATACGTCATTTATCACATTCCCTACAGTCGTAAATCCATCTGACGCTTGCTTAAAACTGATAAACAACCTATAAACAATGAACACAATTGAAAGCTGATCACCAAGATAGACTTTATACCATCTGTATTACATCAATAACCCAAGATAGATCGATATTAGAGAGCATAGTCTTGAATACTTCAAGTCAATTTCTATACGCACTACTGTACAAGTGTAAACAAGAGCAGCACATATTTCTGGAAGTGAAACTCAAAAAATTATTTTAAGAACGAAATTTGGGTCGCTATAACCGAGACCCGTACAAGACACTTTCTGAATGAATTAGACATTTATACATTACCTCGAGCATTTATATCTTTTGTTCCGTGCAGGTCTATTGTCAACCACGTTCTTGTAAATTGAAGTATGTGTGTACGAATAGATAACAGAAACAAGCTCATAAAAACCGCCAAAAAGACACTCGAGAGAGCAAGGTCAACTAGCAGCATTGACGATTGGTTCTGTCTTGTGCATATCGGTCCTTTTCTTTTATATCGTACCAGAGAGAAAAAGAAATGGCAACGCCCAGACAAAATGCTTCTTCACACCATTCCAGTTATACAAGTGTTCAAGTGCAACGAATTGTTAATTCATAAACTATACAGCACTTCAAGTTATATTCATATTCAAGAAGAAAATCAGTGATAGATGCAAGCGTTTTCAAATACCGCAAGTTAATTGAGTTTAATTGAGACACCTGCAAGGAATCCAGTTCAGTCTGGCTCTAGACGAAATTAAACCAATTGTTGCCACATGCTCCTCCACACACACGCACACACACGACACTCGATAAGATAAACCTTGCCGCAAAAATAAAAAACTATTCGACAACCCATCGATTCTGTATACATGGAAACCGACAACTGAGAAATGTGCGTAATGAATAGAATTAACTGAATACATAGACTCGTAAAAACCAAGTTACTTGAAAATACAATCAATTTTAAATAACCAAGCATTTAACTTTAAATTTTTTTTCTGTAGTTAACCCGAATAACAAATCGCAATGTAAAAGATACTTTGGGTTATAAATGTGTTCGAAACTCCTCTGTAAATCAAGTCCTAATTCATGACTCACTTCAACAATTTATTTTCCTTCAAGCAAATATCCTACAGTACTATGTACAAAGCACCTCTTCTTCATAACGACTGTGCTGTCCCTGACTCATCACCACCAACCTCTCATAAATAACTCCTCACAAATAAGCTAACACAGCAATAAGACTCCATTTCGTTCAGCTAATTCATCTCGTGCATCTTGTTCAGTGTAAATTCAAATTTGTCCTTCTGATTTGTACGCCTCTCAAAGCGACCATCACGAGAATCCATCAGTAAATTGTATATTTGTCTTACATGAGAGTATTTAAGTTCTATTCGGGTCCTCCATTTCTTATCTTCACACATTGGATTGTTACTTCTTATTCGAATAACCCAGCAATGTAAAACCTGTAGTCAATTGACTGAAAATTATTGTGCAAATAAATGCAGTTGGAAGTATTTAAAAATACATCTTTAATTGTGCTTCTGCTAACAAAAGATATTTTCCCAAAAACTACATGTATACATGACCCTAGTTCGGCATAAAGCAGCTCTTTCTTATTATTAAATCATTAATTATTATTCACGTTCGCAGCAACTCCAAAAGCAAGTTCAAAGCAGAAGTTTATCCAACCGTGAAAATACCAGATCACGTAGCGGAAGAAAGAGATGGAGAAAGAATTCACCCTACCCCAAGCCTCACTTCTCCCTCTCCATAACCCAAGAGACAATGAAGTGCGTTTCAGTCATATCGTCAGAAATGTGTCATTTGTGCAGTAAATTTACGACAACACACCGCAGTTACACATCTACTTTGTAGTACGAAATTACGTTCAATCCTCGATATGACTAAGCAGTTTCCAGTGGTGTTGCTGCAGACACAAAGCCGAAAATTTTGCCTCGTCCACGCCGCAAACACATCAAGCAACAGAGGCAACTGTCACCAGTGTCTCACATAAGGCACATGTTCGTCAGACAATAGCAACACTGCACATGACTTAAGTCCGGCTAGTCCTTTAAGAAAATTCCACAACGAGCCTCCACTAACTCCGTCTTGAGCAGCTCCATATTACTCCACCATGCAGGGTGTCCCACACAAAAAAAAATTTAAATTGACATTATGTATTGCACACACATATTTCACCATGTTGCTGACCGTATTTTACCTCACCTATTGCCTAAAAATATTCACTAACATGTACATATTTTCATATGTCTCTTTCTTTAAGGATTTTAACAACTATTTCATGCTACAACAATTAAAAAAACCTACTATGTTTTCTGTTTTTTTTTGGGTAGTACCTTGCAGTTGCATTAGCTCTCGCTCAGAAACTCTGGTCGCCAGCCCATAGTTAATTACGCAGTTTGGAGGCCGCTCACATGACGCTCTGTTGAGTACACACGAGTCGGCAAGCTGCTCAAGGTCGTCAGGTGACGTTAAAAGAGGTAGGGGCCCCGCATGCTGGACTAACACAAGCGCCAGCAAAAATAATCAAAGAATAAAGTGATTGAAGATGCACTAAAATGACTACTGACTTCATGAGGTGGACTCTGCGAGTGTTCAGAACACTGTGACCTCGAGCTGAACACACAAGCGTCAAGAAACATAATTTAGTATAGAGTGATGGAAAACGCGCTAAACTAGTATGTAGCATGAAGGTTAGACTTACGATACGAGTGTCTGAAACTATTAAAACATGAAGGTAAAAATTAGAATATTCTCATTATTTATACGCACGTTTCTTGTAAGAGAAACGCAACAAAAACGAGACATCCTAAAAATTCTACGTCTTAGTATATTTAAATTTTCAATGTATTTTTATACATGCAGTGTTTCAAAAAGCGAGAGACTTGGGAGCGAAAGAGTGCAACCTAAAATATGTTCAACTTTTAGGAAGAAGTTTGAGAATTTTTATACCCGAGCGCACGAATTCATTTACATCCATGCAGTGGTTCAGTTCCGTACATATGTTTATGCAAGCACGAAATAAGGTCATTAGCGAGCGAGCATGTTAGTAAATCAGTATAATAAATACGCCCAATATATTGTATGCGTGCAAGTACGTGAAAAAGTGCAGGTACGTCAAAACGTGCAGGTACGTCAAGACGTGCAGGTACGTCAAGACGTGCAGGTACGTCAAGACGTGCAAGTACGTCAAGACGTGCAAGTACGTCAAGACGTGCAGGTACGTCAAGACGTGCAGGTACATCAGGACGTACGTGTCACGTCAGGATCCCAATTACTTCTGCATCTGCTTTAAAATATAGACGGAATCAACAAATTCATGGGATCAAAAGGAATAATAATTTCATTCTGTATCAATGAGGCTTCATTGTGTGTAGAGGAGTATATAGTAAGACAAGAAAACAAGTAAATATTCACAAGTAAACAGTGTCAGCAAAACACAAGGACAAAGTACAATAGTGACAACTAAAAGAAGTAAATAATGAGAAAACAAAACAAGAAGTCAATCACAAATGACAGAAGTTCTTAGAAGCGTCTGTGAAAACAACACATGTGACCATTCAAAATGTGATGAAACTTACGCAGGAGATAAGTCATGGCAGTAATAAATAGACCATAGCCAATCTATTACTGAAACGCATTGGAAAATCGCATCATAGCAAAAATTATTACAATTGCGTATATAGGTTTCGCTTTCATGTTTTATGATTGCTTTGAAATGCTTAGGCTAGCAGCTCCTGAATTTGTTGTGTGTTCTAGAATTTGAAAAGTAAGAGTCGTCTGCTTTAGCATCGTGTTGAACTTTAATTTAAAAACATTTCACGTGAGTTTTTTTCGTAAGGACTATGGATAATAAATCGTCTGACAGTGTATTTTTTCATGAGAATTTGTTCACGTAAATTTTCTTCAAGAGGACGAAGAAGAAATTATTGTATTACAATATCATTTTTTCCATGATTTTTTCAAGAGAACGATAACTGATTGTCTTACAGTGTAATTTTCTAGTTGAAGTCTGGGCAAGGACTATTGTGGTTATAGTATTCAATCGATGTATCATTTTCTTGGATGGTAAACCTGCAAGAAAAAACACGGTACAATATATAAAATGACCACGGTTACAAATAATTTTCTCGTAATGTAGTGCATTCATGCTGCAGAATTCACATTGTGTAATGTAACAGTCCTACTTTCCATGACAAATTCAAACAAATACAGAAGCAAGTAAAAAGCATCTGAGAGCTGGAGCTCATTTCCGAACTAAAAGCTTGTGATGCTATTAAGGACAATCTCTTGGCGGCGCCGGCAGCCGTCGCTGAATATCAAACTGATTTACCAAAGCCCCAAATGCAGGCTAGAACTCGTTTATTTCTCTTGTTTTATTCTTTCAGCCCAAGTAATCTGACCAACAAACTTGTCTTAATTTCTTCATTTTATTTGTAAATTGAAGTGTTGCAAATCGGGTTCATCAAATAGATTCTGATTCTTGAGTGCATAACCACTGTTTTCATCTTTAGAATTTCGCGATTTTGATTCTTGAACTCTTTATTGGTACAAAGTAAATTAAATGGCAAGATGATTATACCAATTCCTGAATATCCAACTCTGAGTCCAGCCCTGGGTCTACAGTTAGTCGCTATTCTATTCCAGCATCAGAGCACGGCTGATTCTGTCATGTCTCTTTTACGATTATTTCTTAGTATTGATGAGTTACAAATACAAGCACAATTTAAAAACTCCTATCGTTTTCAGTAGACATGCAGTTGTGTATATTTGAATAACCTTTTTTTCTTTCAAAGAAGAATCTAAAAGAGATGCTCGACGCAGAGGAAGATCCTCCAGCTATTCATGAGGAATTGCGCGTTACTGTTGAAGCAATTACACTCGATCCTAATTTAATTCACAATTTTATGCAGAAGCTGAAATTTTTTTGCAAAATGATCTGTTATTACACCAATTTTGAATTTGCAAAACAAACAGGACGCCATATATGTAACCTAGCGTGGATGGACGTTTTCAAAATTCCTGAAGTGATTCCAATTCTTACGTACTGAATATTAACCGAACAAAAAACTAATAGCACACACAGAGTAACAGCATATGAATTCCTTACAACATTGAGAACAGAAATTAATAAACACTGCAGCAGTATTCAAAAGCTTTCTTGCATCCCTACTGCCTCGATGTTCAAACTCAGTCCTGGCGATTAACATTCATGAAGTTTCACGAATTTATTATAAACCTGAACAACGAATTGACTTTTCCTAATAAAATTTAACAACGCTGTAACTCATTGTCAAAAAACCGGTGAAAATACCGTACTGACGAATGACTTCTCAATGAAATGAACATTAGAATGAACTGCGGCCATTTTTTGCTTTTATGGCGGGCCAGCGTCGACCTAAATTTAAATTTTCTCTTTCATCTATGCAGTAGGATAAATGTGCCAGTCATTCGGTGGGTAACGATTTTTAAAATAAAAAATTCTTCCCTTTTAGTACCAGATTCTGATGGAAATACTGAAGATCAAGTTAACCTTTGAAGAGACATCGACAGCAAAACTTGGTTTGTTAAAAGAAATATTTTGTTTGTCGAGAATGTATCTCACACGTACAAAGTAATATTTTCATGCTCACCTTTGCAAAATGGCTCAAATATCAAGAAACACCAGAAAGAAAATAGCACGGGTTCTCTCTTTGATGGACTATTTTCTGCGGCTGAGTTACCTTAAAAAACAAAACTTTGCGTAGTGTTCCGATGACAGTTCAAAAGGGTTTCGCTCACATACCGATCTCCCATTTATAAATTAAAGTCTTCGATATAAAATAAAGTTAAATAAACGAGAGACTGAGAAATTTGGGGAAACATCGAAGCGAAAGATAATGATGCCATACCTTCATCAATTCCGCAGGTATGATTGAATGAAATTTTTTACATTTACAAAAAGTAACATCACTTCAATCGCCCTCGAAGTGAGTAGTACGCCGTGAATCTTATTAATTCTAAGGAAATAGACCGAGCCGTGAATTTTCTCAATTCCAAAAGAATAGACCGAGCCGTGAACCTTCTCAATTCCAAAAGAATGGTCTATGCCGTGAATCTTCTCAATTACAAAAGCATAGACCGAGCCGTGAATCTTATCAATTAAAAAAAACAGATCGAAGCAAATTCAGTGTTTGGGAACAACCGTGGCACATAACCCTATTGTACCAAAACCCAACTGCTTATTAGATATTCATGCCGGTATTCAACTTGTTTGATAGAACAATAAACATCAGTTTACAGATAAACATCAGAAAAGTTAATCCCATCAATAATAAATCATATTAATCTGAAAAGCCAATCTATTCCTCAAATTTGGCTGGGCACAAAGCCAACTAACACATGAGGTGATCTAGCCCCGGAAATAAGTTCATTCTTCTTCCTCAACTCTTGATCACAAGAATAAAGTCAGCGGGTCAGAAAGCTGCAAAAAGTTGCATTGATAATAATAAACTTTTAGTATCATGGAATAATTGAATGTTTGTCACGTACGAGCTTGAGAGTACGGGAACACTAAAATGACTGTGAATGGTTCACGTATCATGTATAATAAAAATGCTTGAGTTTATTGTACATGTTGTACAAGTAGCTGTCAAATTAGCGAGACATGGTAGCCAGTTAAACATATTTGATTAGCAAGTAACACCTGCGTTAAGTTGAACGACAAGAGTTTTTTCTAAGCGTTTTGCTTTGAAAAAAAGGAAATTGTGCTGCTGCACCCTGTAGAACACTTCAAGAGAATAGCGCATAGTGCAATCATCTGTCAATACAACAGCTCGATCAGGCGTCCAGTGATCCACTCGGAGCATAAAATAAATACTCTCCCACGAGCAGTTTAATGAACTAATCCAACAAGCAAGACAGGCATTGCCTCCTATGCTCCGACGCAATGATGCTCAGATGGAGGACTCAGCATTGCCTCCTATGCTCCGACGCAATGATGCTCAGATGGAGGCTTCAGTATTGCCTCCTATGCTCCGACGCAATGATGCTCAGATGGAGGCTTCAGTATTGCCTCCTATGCTCCGACGCAATGATGCTNTTCCGTAGGCAGTGTGAAATTGCTACTGTACGAATACCATGAGAGATAATTAAATGAAATTTCTAACATTGATAGACAAAAGCTGCATTCAAAAAAATATTTTTACAGAACCGAATTATATGCAATAGATTTAAAGTTATATAAATTAAAATTTCGGGCCTCATTTTTGTGGGACACCCTGTATAGTAGAATTTTTCATTTATATACTTATACAGAACTTCCATTCAGTATCTTATCTAGCAATAATATGGCCGTGTAAGAAAAAAGACTAATAACGGGAAATTGTGTATTTTATAAGAATTTGGCGTCTTTGGTATCCATAATATCATACAATGCTTATAATACAGGTAATATATTTACCTGTATATTAATACAGGTCATAATATTTCTTCAGTAATATATAAGAAGTAACGGGACGGACACACAGAGAGAGGGAAACACACTATCTATTATACAGGGTTGTCCATAAGTAAGGTACCTTTTTAAAACTATTATAGCTGTAAAACTATAAATGGTAAAGAGATTTGGTTAATTCAGAATGAATGAAGAGATTTTAAAGTTTTTTACCAGCGTATCAAGTCCACCGACAAACACAACATATATTCCAAAAAATTCATAAAATCCACCTCCCAAAATGAATCGCTACGTAATGGAACAACGAGCAAAAATAGTGGAACTTTACTTCTGATGTAATTGTTCGGTTACTGCAGTTTAGAGAAATTACAGGAATATTGATGGTATTGAAAAAATCCTTCGAAGAAGTGCATAAAAAACTGGTATTGAAATGTAGAGAAACTGGGACAACAGCAGATAGACAACGTTGTGGCAGGCCACGGACCATACGAACTGGTGCTTCAATTCAGCTTGTTGCAACGAGTGTTGCTGATCGGCCCAAAACGTCAAGGAGACGTTCAATTCAACTGAAATGTCACGTACCTCACTGCAACGTATTTTGGTAAGAGATCTAAAGTATCATCCATATAAAATTCAATTAACTCAAGAACTCTATACTACGGACTACCAAAAGCGATTTGATTTTGCGAATAGATTTCTGCAGGTTGCAGAAAATGAAAACTTTGTAAAGAATTTAATAATGACAAGGTACATTTTCACGTTAATGGTTTTGTTAATAAGCAAAATTGCAGATTCTGGGTTTCAGAAAATCCAAAAGAAATTCATGAACGTCTACTTCACTCAGCTAAAGTAACAGTATGGTGTGGCATCACGTCTTCGAGGATCATTGGACCATATTTTTTTGAAGATACTATTGGTGATGCAATTTGTGTTGATGGAAACCTGTATAGACATGATTTAAGAATATTTGATACCTGAAATTGGAGATAATAACACAGAGATTACCTTTTTCCAACAAGATGGAGCTACAGCTTAGACAGCGAAAGAAACAATGCAAATGTTATAAGCAATTTTTCCAAACAATTTCTCGATTTGATGATATACCGTGGCCGCCTCGATATCTCCAGATCTAAGTGCTCCTGATTTCTTTTTCTGGGGATACTTAAAGGAAAATGTTTGCATTGAAATGCCCAATACTTAACAGCAATTGAAACTAAACATCATACAAGAGATCAGCAACATTTCACTAGAGACATTAACACGTTAACCGCCATGCCTGATATCAGAGATTTGTCACTACCGCCACGACTTTACCATTTTACGACTTTATCATTTAACCTTCCGTAAATATTTTAAATTAATTTTTGAAAATAATTATTAAAAATTTGGAAATGTACCACCGGTGGTACATGCGGCGGTAAGTGAAATCCTCAAATGTACCACCGGTGGTACATGTGGCGGTTAACGTGTTAAGGAAAGTAATGAAGAGCATCGTTGAAAAAGCACGCCATTGTATAACTAATAATGGAGGTCATTTAAAAGATATTGTGTTCCATAGTTAAACGTATTTTGTTGTTTCATTTATAAATTTATATTAAAGTAATTAAACTTTGAAATTTCTTATTTCATTCTGATTTAACTAAATCTCTTTACCATTTTTAATTTTATAGCCATAATAATTTTAAAAAGGTACCTTACTTATGTGCCACTCTGTATAAGTGGATGGCTTTTCTTATCTAACGAAAGTAAGGAAAATGACACGACTGGATGACTCAATACAGCAGTGAATGTAAGTCAAAGTATGAGTAACACCTGTGAAGATAGCAGTTCGGCAGCACTCCTGTTGCCAGCCGTTGATTTGCTGGGTTACATATGATTGCTTGTCACTTTTTATTATGTTCATACATTATGTATCCTACCTACTGGCATTTGATTTTCACACGATGGCATTGTATAGCTGTAGTGCTACTGGTCAAATTCACAATTGAATAAGAAAAATTATCTGGACAAATACGATGGAGGAAAACTAATGATAATATTCACAGATGGTCCGAAAGTTTTGGTCTAATACATGTACATGGTACTGAAAGTATTTATGAGCTGGTATTTTGTGCTACAGGAGAGTGAACTAAACACTGCAGGACCTCGTAGGGCAGAATTGAAGATGTCACGGACTCGTTAAAAGCTGGTTACTGTACAAAGAATCGCTTCCCTTGTGGTTAAGGGATTATTTGTACATTTTTCATTCATCCTAGTGTGCGTTATTCACGTTGGTTCTATTTTTAGTGATTTGTCATTTTTACCTTTCTTGTGCTGCGAGATGATTATTGCTGGTGCATGCTGTATATATACCGTACACATCTGTTTGTACATACGCTAATGAATACGAGTGTGTATAATAAGTTGTTAATCTTTCACCATCACTGATGGACGAACTGTGAGATAACGTCCCGCATCAGGGGCTGAGCATCATTGTGCCGGAGCATAGGAGGCAATACTGAGTCCTCCATCTGAGCATCATTGCGCCGGAGCATAGGAGGCAATACTGAGTCCTCCATCTGAGCATCATTGCGTCGGAGCATAGGAAACAATGCTGAGTCCTCCATCTGAGCATCATTGCGTCGGAGCATAGGAGG
>VCRD01001112.1:106254-136194 GCA_006783055.1 Trinorchestia longiramus
AAACTTGTTGAGAAAAATCTATGCCCTAATACCTATACGTACTACCATGTCGAAAGGCGTCTTAGAAGTTGAGCTCATCTCCCTAGAACAAAAGAGACTGCATGGAGAACTTACAGAGACCCATATATATCTCAATGGCTTCAACAATGTTAACCGAGAAGGGCATTTTGATAGACGACAACGTGCGATCCAAAAATATCGGCCATAAACTAATAATAAGAACCTTCACGACATTCCAGGCTCTAAACTTCTTTCCAGTCAAATTACCAGAACCTGGAAACAACTACCCGAAAATATCGTTCCTGCTGGCACTTTGAACACGTTCAAAAATCATCTGGATAAATATTGGAGAAGGAGCCCCAAATTCTGCAAAATACTAATTTCCTATCCTTTTCAAAGGGAATTTCCTATCTTAGTGAAAACGGTAAAATTTTTCGATTTTCGGTTTTTGAGTTGTGATTCTTATGGTGACAAAAAAAGGCACGATCGTCTGTAGATAATGATTTTCTCTTTCCAAAACTTTATTTACTTTTGTTCTAGCATGAAAACTGTATGAGGTCGACTTGGGTCGAAAATGCAAAGAATACCTTAGTTACCCCTGAAATCGCAATTATTTCGAAACAATGAGAAAAAGTACATGAATAAAATGCGTTCTAAATTCAATTTTGTCTACTATGCTGCGCTTAGTTCCGTCGTACCATGCATTTAAGCTTTTCACGAATATGCCCCCCTCAACACTTGGGACCTGTGCATGTATGTTTGCAATGTGTGTGCATGAATCAAAGGCTTGTAAATGATTAAGGCTTGTGGACTTGGCTGAAATATCTATGTATGATTGACGTGCATGTGCATGATTGATGCCTTTACGTTAGACAGCATGGGACTTGGGTAGCAACCCAAGAATGGACCAAATGGCTCGTTACTGCAATCATATTCTATTCTATTTTAGTCACTTATAAGTGGAATGAACTCCTCCTGCTGAAGGAAATGTAGATAAGGCATGATAGCGTAGTAGTTGCTAGGAGGAAGGTAATTGACACGACCATCACTTTTATAATAGTTTTACACGGCAATGTCGTCGAGTGACACACAAGATAAAGAGATAGCAAGATCGTTGCTTACATACGCGACGGCAAGGACAGACGGGCAACAGGGTAAAGGTAAGAAATGTTATTGCGTAGTAATAAACATAGAACAGTAAAAATGAGAAATAAGGTTTCACTCAACTTCAATATAATTTTGAACGTATGAGTTATACTAGAACATGAACATCTATAATAAATAATTCATTAACACAATTGTAAGTATTTTAACTCGTAGAACGTCCGATTGATGTGCTATGAAAAAATATGAATGTATTTCCTTCGGTTTTTCTCGTGCTCAGGACTATATCAAGTGTATTACGAAAGAAAGGATAATTTTTGCATTTAAGAAAGTATGTTCGACATTCCATTCACCCACACAAACAACGGTGCTCACCCGTACCACAGTTTACCTACAATTATAATTTTGTATAAACCGTGTTTATTTCTTTCATTTGTACAATTTGTTCATCAAATTTTAAGTGCGCCGTAAAACTCCTCTAGAATCCGTACCATTAAATTTTGCTACATAAATTCTACACACCGAAAATGCTGTTTCAAATACCCGTGCCACTGAATTTTGTTACGTAAATTTTAGACACTGAAAATGCTGTTTCAAATACCCGTGCCACTGAATTTTGTTACGTAAATTTTAGACACTGAAAATGCTGTTTCAAATACCCGTGCCACTGAATTTTGTTACGTAAATTCTAGACACTGAAAATGCTGTTTTAAATATCCTTTGAGCCGACAATCTCGAGTTCCTGCGAGGCAAAATGCAGTTGTGAGATAGGCATTGCGATGATTACAAAAGACTGAACAATTTTCAATTGAGTGCAGGAGCAGCAAGACACGGTAGTGCGGTTAGGTCACGAGCACGATACGTCACCTATCCTCGTAAAATTAGGAAAATAATGGAAAATTATACCAAGGAAACCTATTTCAACAATAACCAATATTTAAATGTGAAAGTTCCAAATTAGCTCTTCTAACACCCCATGGGTCGCTATACCTAGTCTCACTGGGGGAGGCAGACGCATTCAAGAGATCTTGACCAAGTGTTCCAAGCAATCATTGAGCTTTTATCACAATAGCCCCTTATACAACAAGAATAATCGTCTATATCTGAAGAATAGTCTTTATATTACATGAATAACTTCCTACTCGTACATATGAGGGACACCCTTATACTGCAAAAATAACTCCCCACTCATATATCTGAAGGATAACTTAAATTACGAGTACAAGAATAACCCTCTATTTCTAAAGGATAGGTGCCGTTGAGAGGAGTACATTGCAACAGAATACGGAAAATAAAGCATTGCAGTTCTTCTATTGTTTCCGAAGGTTGGTCATTTTATTTTCAAACACAAGTTTCTGCGTCTTGACAGTGTAAAGATATGACAATTGAAAATAATGGAATTAAAGTAAATTTGGATGGACACACGACAAACGTAATATTCTGTATTATTTGTCACACCTATATAATCAATAGATAGTCCTCCATTTGCTAGTGCGAGCGTCCGTTTAACTTCCTCCAGGTTCTTGGTTGCAGCACATAGTCCGCTACGTGGACATGCTTCATATTGAATTTAGGATTGAACCACCCACAATAGGTAACAGCACACACGTTTCTTCAACTACCTAACCATCACGTGCATGATCATATGGAAACGAAATTGAAATACTGTTTTGTAACAAACATCTAACCTTATTGATAATTTCATTTCATAGACTTAATACTGCTCACAATTGTGTTTTACAAACATCGAGTAAGCGTGGTTAATCACGGCGTAGACGTTCGGGTGGCAGGTGCAGAGGGAGGGTAAGCGCAGGCACGCTGTAGAGTCACTGACCCTGTATCAGATCGCCTTGCTCCCTCAAACTGCAGATAAAACACGACTATGCTCCTACCCCTCCTCCCTACGCTTGTTGAGCTCACTGTAAACAAGCGCTTTTCGACATCAGCTATTTACCCAGTAAACATTAGTTTTGATTACACATCATCCATCGTAGTGAAGCAGTACTTAGGCATGCCACTATTTTGCTCAAACTCCTTCGCAAACAAAAAGTCCATTAGCACTTAAAGAAAAGATTAGCTTGACCACAGCCCACTGCAATTATCGTTCCCTCGTTCTGTACCTGTTTGCCTCAGATGCACTACGTTCTAGTAGGCTTTTTCTCAGTCATGAAAAAGGCAAATTAATTGGCAAGTTTCAGATCGTCGTATATTACTTTGAAAATATTGCTCAAAAAATGTTTTACTGAAATAAATAAGATTCTGAGTCGAAGTAATCCTTAAAAATAATAACTACGTTGAGCAATAATCTAACTCGTTTCCTCTAACTGGGTGCCAGCGTCAAAAACTTGAGAAATTAATAGAAACTCTATGATACGTTACAGCCGGTAAAAAAACATTTCTGACATTACTTACTTTCAGAATATACTGTAAATATAAATATGTATTTTTATAAATACATATTTTCCTTTATGCGCAGGATTTCTTGTTAAACTTAATTTGTATAAATAAAAAAATTCTACGCACAATTGAACGTTCTATAAATCTGTGAAAAAACCCGAATAATAAATCAAATTAAATCTTGTGTTGAACGATACAACAACCTTGTTATTAACGATATAATGATCTTGTTATTAAAGATAGTAAATTTAAGCTTCACGGCATCTGCAAAGCGCGGTAATTGCTCAAATTAATGGAACCTAACGACCGTGCTAGAATACGAGTTCAGAGAACATAGAATTGGCTTGGTAAAGCGTTACATTTCTTGAGCATACGAATGGAGGGCAGGGTACCATTGAAGCAGTCTCTGTGTATCTAACGACAGATCTTCCACTCACTTGGCATACAAAGAAAACTCATAATTTCTCTGGAACATTTCAAATGCATGTCTACGTCTCGCCAGCTTTCTCAGGATTGCCATAACCAAGTTAAAGCATTAGGAGATTGGAACTGGGATCTGGTATCCGTGATGGAGGAGTTCAAGCTCTTCTTGAGTCAACATAATTTTACATCAACGACGCCAACTTTTAAGCCAAGAATTATCAGATGGAAACTTCTAGCATCTCCTCTCCCTGGTATGCTGCTCTTTTTGACAGTATTTCCAGCACTGTTACACATCTGGGACAAATCTTCTTTGAATTTTACATGGGACATAGTAGGAAATTGGATATACACTTAATTTTACCTCATGTCAGCCGTTCATTGTGTCAAGTCGGAATGACCTCCGAGGGAAATGTGTCTGCGGCGTTCTTAAGCTGCTGGGCGTTGAATATAATTTTTATTCAGATCTCTAGACTGTGATATATTTAATAACAAACAGAAGCTCGAGAAGGGTTGTGAATCTCAATTTTAACACAACTATTTTTCTATGAAATAATGGTTAATATACAGGGTGTCTCAAAAAAATGTAAATGTAACGCACCCTTGGTGTGCGTTATCAGCGTTTTCTGGACAATAATGGTCATCAATTCGAACATTTGCGAACATGATTCTTTAATCACATTTGTCTTCTGTATTCGAAGCTATTCTATTTCACTGTATGTTCATAAATAAAGGATCTCGTCATTCGAAGTGTGAGTACATTTTTTTGAGACACCCTGTAACTAGTAACGATGTTTGTTAACAAGAACAGTAATCTCTTATCAAAAAGAAAAAAAAAGAAATTTCACACCAATACTAATTCTATCATAATTCAAGAATACTTTGATTACCACTTGATAATTAAAATATTGAAAGTCAACGTCTACCAGATTTTCCTGTAAGAAAACTTAGACGCAAAGCCTGGAATTAAATCGTCTCATGGATCTAAAACAGGAGGAAATTAAGTGGTAACTATCCTGTGTTCGTCCATCAGAGTAGGAAGAGCATCTAGTCATCTCGAGTTTAGGCTCAGGTGATGTGCACCAAAGATTCTCTGATAGTGTGGCAAGAATAGAATCAGGCGATAGGAACGAGCCTTTTGGTCCATTTTTGGGTTTGTACCCAAATCCCATGCCGTAATTCTAGCCATTCGATGGTCATACACCAACTAACCACCGCGGCATCGGGCCTCGAACTCGGGTCTCCTCGCATTACAAGCGAGTTCGCTCACCAGTCGACCAAACTGGTGGTTGGGAAGCATACACAGAAATGGTAGTTCTGCATGTGGATCCATTCACAATCACCTTTCTGGCCTGCCTGCGCTTTTCAGACCCCAATTTTCCGTCAACTATTAACTCTAAACTGTTCCAGATGACCAAGTTGCCTCCCTCTAATACAGAAGTATGTTAACCCAAAAATTATATGTTAGCGCAATAATGTAATGTTATCGCAGGTAACTACTATAAAATTATATATTCGAAAAGACTGTGCAGATAAACACTGAGTTAATGACGCTCTTCCATTATAAAACATGAAAGACCTTGTATTTTTGTGGCAGCTGCATGGGAAATCGATAGCAAAAAACAGTGGAAGCAAAATTAATGACACTAATTGTTTACAGGGATGTCGGGTCGCTCATACACGCAGTGCAACCAGATGTGGCAGACTGACTCGTGTGCAGCAGACATTGTTGAAATTCTTTCAAGGTTAGAGTTATACGCTGTACAACTCTTGCATTCTGACGCAAGAGACCTGCATCTCATGTTCATATTTTGTTGATGAATTGTCTCTTAATTGTTTATTACTCTGTAACACAACTACATACGAACAGGTTTATCTTACATAAAAAACGTACCTGGAAAATAACGCTCTAACTTGTTAGTGATAGCAACCGCTACTCTACTCCGGAAACCCAAAGGGAAAGCTCTTTGTTCTAGAAGCAACAAAATTGGATTGAAACGAGTGAAACGGCGGTATGGACAACTTCATCACCAATTAGACTGCTACAACATTTCTGTTACACAAAAGAGTATTTCAAAAGCAAATCTCGTTAATTGTGGCAATCTTGTTTGACTGGTCCTTTGAGTTGGCTTTCTTTTAATGCCAGGGCTGGAAGCAATGAAAAGCACGAGCTTCTTGTATTCCATTGGAAGGCTTCAGAAGTCCCAAGTGACTCAAAAATTTGCATTTCGTTAAGGAAATTTCGTAAATTTGTACGTCATTCAGCTCATAAATGAATGCGCGACACAAGTAAACTGCTCAGAACAATCTTGTTATGAACGACATAACGATCTTGTTGTTAAAGATTAAGCTTAATGGCATCTGCAGAGCGCGGTAAATACTCACATTAAAAGAGCCCGAATTTGACACACCTACGGAAACGCAGCAGTGAAGTGATGGAGCAGCACAAATCTCTTCCTCATAAATGAAACAATAATTCGAAAAAGTATTACTCAAAAGAATAAAAATACAAATTAAAACATTCCTTCGTTTGTTGAGAATTATTTTTCTTGCAATGATTCCTTGCCCACTTGCAAACTAATTGCAGTGTACCATAAAAAATGCTTCTACTTTGAACCACATAAATTGGAAATAATTTGACGTATTCTTACTCACATTAATTTACCTGAGAATCTTGTAAACAATTTGAAGTTCGTTTCATCTTCGTTGAAGATCTCAGTCGTCTTCTTACAGCAACACCATTTGATATTAATGTTCATAACTGTCTTATGCAGTTGACATGGTACATTGATACATAGATGCGAAATCTTAGACAAGAATAACTAATCACTGAGAAGAAGTCGCACAAACTCTCCCTTTACGTCCATCATCATCCTGCATGTAAAATTCATGCCGAAGAATAAGATGGTATGCCATCAAGCAGTGACTCATAAGCTAAAACTGGTCTAAATGAGAGCAATTTTTCAACTTCGCAGTAATTACACAGTTTCCACATCTTGAATCCTAAAAACTCAATTCCTCTAAATGAAGGAAAAAACGAAGCTTATGCGTTTCTTAGCATCTGTGAAAATATGCAGTAGTAATTGGTTGCGTTTTCAAAAACATTATGCAGGTATGCACTATAGAAGATTAATCTTTATTTCTTGCTCAAAATATGGATACTTCCTGCCCTTGTTTACGTTTCATTCTGAAAACAAACGCTATAAAACGTATCAGGGCTTACATTTATGACGTATGAACAAGACAAATAGCAGTCAGAAATAAGCAGATTCATACAATACAACATGACAGAAAAAGTCAAGCCAAAAGGCCGTACTCAGAATTTATGGCCTGCACAGCTACAGGTGTTCTATCACCTGAGCCTAAGCTCGAAGCACACATGATCTCGTGTCAAAACCTTGCAAAAGCTTTAATGAATTTTTGTCTAAACTTGTCTAGCTGTATGCCCCACTAAACAAATCACTGCAAAGACCGCTCTAATTCAAGGGGATAGTACTATGAAGAATTACAGTAAATTATTCATGATTGCAACATGCAAAATGACTCAATGTGCCATATTATTCCATCAATGTGAAACTGGTAAACAGATAAATAGAGTTATATAAAAGAAAAAGTGTTTCAACGCGACAATATTCGTGAAGAAGTACTAAGATTAAAAAAATATAAAAAAATTCAAAAAGAAAGTTTTCGAAATCAAGAATATGGGCGTTTTAAAAATTTATAAGTTGCGGTTGTTTAAAAATTGATTCACTGTTTGCCTGACCACGCAATGCCACCGCGAGAGAAAAGCAAACACATTCATTTACTTTCATGCGATGTCAAACAGCGTAAAATATTATTCAGAAATTATTTTGTTGGTTAGTAGAGCTGTTCTGTCAGCGTTCCCAGTTGAGTAAAAATTATAATTGCATTTTGCTCCCATTAACTACGGTGCTAATTAAGGTGCTTGTTATTTGAAACCTTAGAAACACCAGCAGAACCATTTAAGTGCAATGCCAATTTTCAGGAGCGACTTGAATGAAATATTCAAGTTAGCCTTTACAAGTCCTCCTTGTTTAATTTTTTATATTGCTTAACTGTTCACTTTTTCGAGTTCCAATTCCTCAGGCCTTTGATCAATACCTAACGCAGAAAAGTTTTTGTTTATCACATGTTAAGGTAAATATAGTTGCTACTCTCATACTTCCAAAACAAATGTTTAGGAAAACTGCTGCTGAAGTTGTATGTATATTTATATATACGGACGCTACATCAGCAAGCTTCGGGTCGGCTCAGTGCTCTAACTTACATGCATAGGCCTGCTCTCCCAGGGCTCTCATGGAATTGTTATAAAACTAAAATGTAAAATGTATATGCCAAATATGTATGCTAGAGCCGATGATCTCTAGTAAATAGCAACGCAGGAAAAAGGAGTAAGTCACGTTCAGAGAATTTGAAACAAACCTAAGGTGGTACTTTTCATCAACAGTCTGCTAACGTTGTGAACTAAGCTATAAAATAATGTATAATTCGGCGATTTTAAAGTTAATCAATTTAGAAACGGCAATACTTTATGTGCTGAAGACTAATACGTGTGAGGCAGAGCAAAATTTGAGTTTTTTCTCTGGTTTTAAATTACTTTGGTAGTCTTTTCAAATTGGTTTACATTTATTGTACGTTCCCCTTGCATAGTTTCAATTTAATTTTGAAATTTATCGATTCAGTCCAGAACAAAACAAATCGTTCAACAAAGAAGGCAACTAGACTTGTGGAAAAACTCAACGAAGAAAACATCAGGTGCACTTGAAATGAAAGTTTCTGGTTGAGTAGCTGTATAACTGAATTTTATATTACGTATCAAGATTTAAAATCTACTATACTGTGTATCATCTGTACTAAGCAAGCCGAAAATAAATATTGCGAGATAACTTCTCAGTCGTGAAAGCGATGGAACCTTACACACATTGGAAACAACCACATGCAGCTGTTCATGTAGCGATCTGATCAAGTGAGCTTTCCTTCGCTAAATCATTCAAAAATTCAGGGCTGACGATAACAGAAAGGTTTTGGGTCACGGATAGTGGAAGAAAGTCGCAGGTGTGATCATAAATTACCATCCAGAACTTGACACTTTCAACTAGACACGGACAGCAGTGGTTATTTGTTCCAACTTCATTTTTGAGATCAGTTTTTAATCTACATCAATGTTAAAAATAGACCGAATTTCCGTATACAATTTTTTATTACGTTCTTTTCCATTCAAAAATAATGTATTAGATTTATTTCTTGTTTTTTTCTTCATCATTAAATCATTTTAGAACGTATATCAATGAGAAAGGAGATGGTGTTTTCACCAATTTCAGAGACATTTTTAGAAAAATGGGCAAGAATTCATTCACTAGATTTCCAGAAAGAAGATAGAGAAATGAGGATAATAATTCAAACAACGTCCTCAGTAAGCAAATTATATATGAAAACGTTTTTATGGTTGTCAAATTTGCGATAAGTTACGTTGGCCAATATCGATGAAACCGATGCAGAGAAAAGTTCAGACTTGTTTATTCAGACTGCTCATCTGTGACATCAATACAAGATTTCCAAATATTTTAAAAATGAAGGGTCATTTTGGGACTTAAATGGAAATCTACAATGACAGCAGAAACATACTGGTATAAAAATACTGAGGCAAATATCAAGGTAAACATGTCTGACACGGTCAATATTTTTAATTTGCAAGTCCATGGCTTGAAAACGTATACTTAATAGTAGACTTACAATATAACAACTTGTGTAAAACTACTTTTTAATTCCAATGCGACATACAAAGATGACAAAGAACAATCCTTGTCTCACTATTTTATGGCCTAATCAAACGGAGGTCATTTCCATTATCATCTGGAGGTACAAAAACTTATTCCCACTTTCGGGCTCTTCGACGCACAGGTCACAGGTTTGACGCATGAGATAGTAAGGGAATTTTAGGGCAAGTTTTTTAGTTCATTAATCTTGAGAAACCTGCAACACTTGTTCGACACCTTAGCCTCTTCTAGAGAGCTTTAGTGTCATGATTTCTGTCTGTTCATGTCTGAGGAAGTGGCTTCAACAAAATTAAAAGGATTATTTAAAACTCACTTCCGAACATTTAGCAAGTTTAACTGCTCTAGAAAAACACACCTTATTTTTAAAGCAAAATTCAAGCAGTCAATTTTAACATATACTAGATTTCCTCTAGATATGATTCACCAATTATTTAACTCGTCATAAAAAGAAGTATGTATATGGTCTTATAACATTCGAGTAAACCCCAGATCAAAATTTTAAGCATAATCGGCTTTGTCCATTTTTCAAACTCGCTTTGAAAATTGTCAATTCTAGTTTAAACCAACAGAGTAAAAAGACTAAAGTAGATCCTGCACAGTCGTCTTGTAACGCGTCATTTAGGCAACATTTAATACATCAAACTGCTTCCCAGTTCATGTTTAATTCGATCATATATAATATTGTACCGCTACAGTCCTGCAAAAAGAATGACCCTGTATTTAGCCTAAATTGAATACGTAGAATATAAAAATAATTTTCGCCACCGTAGTGGCTCCGACGAGCGATGAACTCTAACAACAAACATCTCAGAGGAATGAAAATCTGGAGATTGAAATAGGGAATAACGCATCATAGGAGGTCAGTTCCCTAGTGAATGCCCGTATATCGTATAAATGAGGAATCGAAGGAGTCAAAGAAAACAAATATGGTCTATGTAATTTTTAAAGTAAACTCATAACTGTATGACGGCACATCCGTGGCTGACTCTGTAATAATAATAATAAAATATACCTATAATACTACATTACTATAATCTTTGTTGAAGAACGTATGTATAATAATAGGTACCTCAACAAGGACGCATACGAGGAAAGCCATAGTTAAGTCCATAAGGACGAGGAAACTCATGGTCATTTTACCTCGAGAAATGAGTGCAGGACGCGTATTTAAATAACAATTCTGGGAGAGGTACACAGCCTCAGGATTTACTGAAGAACAAATGCTACCACCTGAATAGGTTCTTCACACGAGAAACTCTGTTTCTCTTGGAGAATATTAGTCCATATTATATCATATTATATTATATTATATTATAATATTAGTCCAAGACGTGTGTATACTAGATGCCCATGCCTTCACTGCAATAAGTAACGGAAGCTCTTTGCTTAGCATGGAGAATAAAAGGAAGTTCTACATTAGAGAAAAATGGTCATGTCTCATTAGAGACATGGAAAAAATACTTGGCGTGCTTGGCGGCGGGTAAACACAATGAGAAAGCTAAGTTGTGAAGTCGTAGGAACTAGATTTATTAACGTACGTGAAAATTTCACGAGCCGAAATCGCAAAATGAGTGGATTTAATCTTACATAATCCAAAATTTTATAAATCCCAAACGCAAAGTATTTACTCCTGAACACTTGAAAGTAAGGAGTTTCATACATAAAAGTTACTATTGGCTTTAGATCCAGACAAAAATGTTTGGTAGAATTTTGGGCTCGCGTACCCGTCAGACTGCATTTAGGAACAACAGCTCAGTTAGTGTCTCGTTTCCAGAAATTGTCAAGCTAGTAATACATAAAACCACAGAAACAGAAGTTTCTTACATACTCATCCTATTTCTGAAGCAAAATAATTCAGCCCATACGATTCTACTTACACACGTCTGTAGATTAGTATTTTGTAACTGCAAAATGTACACAGAAAATAAAATTACCCCGAATTTCGTTTATCGTATGAAGTTTTCCAAAAATAAAAAAATAAGGGGAATTGAATTTTAGAGCCGAAATTTTCTGTAGGGATGAGATGCGAAAATATTAACTGCACGCCACTGAATAGTTCTAAGGACCATGTAGCAATCGCGCAGTCCTACGTGCAATGTTGGTCTCCTATCTAGAGCAAGGTCAGACCAGACATGATGGTGGCACCCTTGAGTTAAGCGCTTAGCATATTAAATTAAGTGAAGTGTTTAGGTGCTTGACAATTTTGTTATCACATCGACGATGCAGTCTCCTCACCTCATCTCCCTCCTCCCTACACACACACACACAAAAAGCTGCCCAGTAAAGCAGTTCAAGTGAGACGAGGCGCGTTTGGCATTTGATTGTGCATAAACAGCAGGTACACCAGGAAAGTAAAAAATTCCTCTCTGGAGCTAGCTCAAATTTCTAAGCAGGCACTTGACAATACCTGTAAAAGGAGTACTATGTGTGTCATCGTCTCTTCAATGAATACTATTATAGGTAAACATTAGGATAATAAAACATCAAAGTGCATTAATTACCGTCGCAAAAATTACCATCCAATCAAAATTGTGCGATACATTCCCAGAGATTCATTCCTTGCCATTAAACTTTAAAAGGCTCAATCATAGAACAAGCACAGGCAGTCTATCCAACAGCAAATCTAAAAATAAGGATGACCTATGAACAGCACATAAGGTGTAGCAACTACACCACTATAGCTGTGTTAGCCCATAGGTTTCAGGATTTCGTGGTAAAACCAAATGAAACAATGAAGAACAGCCCTTTTACAAACCGATAAATCACTAATAAAAGTTTTGCATGACTCTTACAAGGGCCATGAGGCATTGCATTTCAATGTCGCTTTATAAGTTGCCCCTCTTATCTCCCACCCACCTCGACAAATTCACGAATGCAAAAATTTTATTTCATTACTGAAGTACCGCAATCCTCCCAACAATTTCGAAACATCAGAAATTTTCACGGTAAAAATGCAATTCAAATGCTACAAGAAAAAGAAATATTTGTTTTATCCCAATCAAGTTGATATGTTACGCATGCATTCCCATTGAATTTTCAAGTACATACCTTATAATTAAAGCCTTTAAGTTATAGAAAAATGTTTGTTGACATCACAAAAACGTTACGTTTCCTCTACACAAAGTGCAAAAAAATTGCAAATGACGTTTACTTCGTAAAAAAATGCAGAAAACATAAGACAATTTGACTTCCCAACATTGAAGCTGAAATCTTGTAATTTAATACGCGGGGAACAAGGAAACTTTTAAATCAAGATTGCTAATTTACTGGGCGCTCGCTTATTGAATATTGATTAACTAAACTTATTATCGTATTGAAATGAAAACATAGCGTTGAATATAATTAATCGTTACAGATCAGAGAAAGACAATGAATGAGAAAGGAAACTTAAACGTCATGAGTTGCCAGGAATGGAATACCGATGGAGGCAAAGTGAAATTGCTGTAGATTGAAAGTTATAAGTTTTCACATCAGCTTATTATTACGAAATATTTAGTAACATCGGCACATGAGCTTAACGATTACACTATTATTAAAAATCAATACAGATGAGAATGGAACCGACAAGACAGATGCTCTGGTAGACGTAGTATGAGAACAAAGCAGCAATGAAATAAAACGAGTATAACATCATCGATTTAAAGAATTACCTAAACTAGGACGTTCATCAGACATTAATGTCATACAAGCATCACTTGTCTAACTGTTAAAATTTTTGAGTCAAAAACTTGCACAAGCCTGCGGAGTATTTTTCAATTAAATATTTCTATAAAAATGGTATGAATCATTATTTCGAATGTCGTGTAGACAGGACGCACACTTTGAATATTAAAATACTTGCAAACTTTAAGAGCAGCATGCAATAGTCAAAAATCTTCTCACTCCAAAAATAGAATAGAATATGGCAACAGGAACGAACCATTTAATTCATTCTTGGGTTACTACCCAAGTTCCATGCTGCAATGAAATGGAAATATTAATCAAAAAATTACAATAACCATGCTCTAAGTAATCGGATTTGTTAATTTTCAGTTTCATTTCAACAACAAACCCAGGTGAAATTACAAATAATAATGTAGAAATGAAGTATGGTAACTTCACACTGCCATGAGAGATAAAGATTAAAATATATTGTATGGGATACCTGTTACTTATAGATTTCTGTTTAATCTGAAGTTTTAATAAACATTTGTTACAAACACATGAACTGGCTTGAACACATGAGCTTCATGACTATACCAACTATGGAAAACTGTGTAGATGCACCTCGGAAATTTTTCAACTTGCGCTAGAGCTGCAGGACACTAGCAGGAGTCAGATATACATATATAATGTCTTAATGCCAAGAAAACTTCGTTAATTAATTCATTAAAGCTCACAAGACGTCACTCGCAGCTTCATTGCATTAGTCGAAGTTCGAAATCGATATCAAGAGTTCAAAAATACGTACAAAAATTCTTCGAATTTTTGAAGGCTAGATGAATATGAACATAAAATTTTAGAGCAATTTAATGCATAATTATGTTATTATGAGAGGCACATTCAGGAGCGTAGTCTGAAGACTTTACAATTGGGTGAATAGTTTCACTATCCATGGACTGATTTTTGTACAATCGAAAGGAAAATTATTCCATTTTTCTTTGGTTTATGATGTTGAATACTAATACTAACCCCGGAGCATTAAACATGAGTATAGACGTCACTAGCCTCGGGCAAAACTATACCCACGTTCAGAGCTCCAGGATTAAAGTATTGGTATGTGAAAAATGAGATACGAGTATGTGTCTGCATTGACACAATTGATTTGCTGGAGACAAAAATAACAGCACGCTCATCATCATGTCGAATCAATAAAAAACAATCAATAAATTCCACGAAGTTAATACCGTTGCTTAAAAGCCTTGATAATAAAAATATGATTATAATTGTCTAATTTCTCCTCACACAATATCTAATTGCTTTCAGCACGGACACAAATAAAATTGAACACATGAAAACGAAAGGTGAGTTTAGGCTGAACAAAACAAACTGTCAGGTTCAATTAAAACCTCAGAACTTCTGACGCAACAAGTTTTCAAATTCGGCAAATTCGTCAAGTTCATGGAGCACAAAAATAACAATGAAGGAAGTCATACAGTGAGATGCCCTTAAGTTTCTAATTAGTCTTTCAGTTGAAGAAGTTGAGAGGTTTCCTTTCCACTACAACACAGTCCAACAGATTAAAGCTAATCAAAATAGAAGATACATTTCTCAAGTTTTGCTCACTAAACACTGATTTAATTGATAGCTGCATTTTTGAATTGACCATGTAATTAAACAAAACTTTCCACCCTTTGTATCTAAGCTCATAAATGTCTTGGAACAGAACGCTGGAAATTTCAAGAAACAGTTTACAACGTTTCTTGGCACATTCTTTCTAGTTGTGAACTGTTCGACTGGAGAGCATGATCAGTCATGGAGCCAATGTGCACCTAAACTTGGCTGTGTAAGCTTGAGGGAGACTTTAATACTGATAATTTTCTGCTAAGATTCGGGTACAAGAACAAAAAAATTACCACGCACGAAGAAAAAATTTCTTCCCCAATGCAGACGTTTTTAATGGATGATATGAACAAGCTGGACAAGCGACAAGGTGAACTAGATTCGAGAATTTATTTTTTGAGCACTTCTATTATATTTTATGACAGTGGCAACTATCACGTTTCTCAGTGTACCAAAAATCAAAATTCAATTGCTCCAAAAAAATCGGTTGAGAAAAGATTTGATACGTACAACTTGTTCTCGCACGCCACCAGCCTCCATCATTTGTCATTTGTTTGATGCTTGAGTATAGAGACGCCCTGAGACGCTATCTTCTTCAAACACATTATGCACTCAGTCAGCCCCGCCCTATCACGATTTTTGTCAACAGCAGTCCTTCAGCGCCAGGGTCTGCCTCTGGAGAAGTCGAGCTCGAACGGCTCATTATTCATTGAAAATTCAATAACTGCCTTGCAACTAAGCCCCAACAAAAAGCTAACTGTACACTGCAGGAGGTAATAATTTTCTTGCAACTAAACCCCGTCAAACAGCTTTAATATAGAATGTAGGAATGAATAATTATCTTGCAACTAAGCACCGTAAAACAGCTTTACTGTACATATGTACACTGGAAGAGGAAATAATGGTTCTTCTTGTAACTAAAGCGCAGCATTCACTTATGAAAATAAAAACGAAGACGTTATGCATCCAACGTTTGAGTTCCCTAGTTTTAGTTCTTACTAGGCTGCGTTTCTAGGCGAACGGAGACACGCCAGGGTCTCTAACTGTTTGGACTCTCACAAGTTCAATTGAGACTAAAGCTTAGCGTTTAAAATAGATGTTGCCCTTCTTTAGCGATAAAACTCATCGAACAGCTTTAGATCAGCCTTTGGGAAGGTACCAGTGCACACTGTTCATAATTTACATCAAAATATGTATGCTATATATACAGGGAATGTATCTCTCATAACCATATTTTTAAAAACTAAAGCACCAACTTATTCTAGCCACGAAATGTGAATGTAGAAACCCTAAGGTTGCAGTCAATGCAAAATACCAAATCAACAATACTGGTAGCCACAGCTACATCTGTCGCATCAGATGACGAAAGTATGACGTACGTTAACATTTTTTTCCGTTTTTAACATAAACTTCAGTGTAAAAAACTAGAGTGAACACAATGCGCTGACGTACAGGGTAGGCTCTTTTAAACTCGTGAATATTTATTCACAAAAACCTTCAGTGAACTCTGATCGACAAATAGCCAAAAAGAATATTATGTTGATCAAGTGCTTCAATTATTGTGTTTCTTTACCAGCTACTTGGCTGTTTGTGGCATCATTGGCCTATGGAATTTCTTTATTGACACACTAGTTTGTGCTACACGAGGTAGTAACTGTCATTCAGGTCCACGCGAGGTAATTTTCCTAGGGAAAATACGTCAAGTTGCTCGGCCTCGTAATTTACACTGCGTTCACTGATCATATTCCTTTTAAGCGTCCTAGCACAAGCTGCACCTAACGGTACGAGGAGACGTTCAACATAAACACATTCATTCCTTGATTATAACATGGAAAATTTTTACGTGCATATGCGTTACGCTGCATTAGACCGAGCGCCTACAGAATAGCCTGCCCTGACTTTCATCTTACTTGGCTAAATAATTTACGGTTGTACCAGCGAAATAGCAATGAAATAATACATCAGCTGCCCTGCTAGAGAAGATGAGGGTTTTAATCTGATTAGGATTCATTTAAATGTTTCAATAAGCAATGATAACATTTTCTCTGTTTTCGATTATCCGCCCTTGCAATTAAAAATAAAGAAAAAATTTCACATTAAATATGAATGATTTCGGACCAAAAATAAAAAATACAGCGGTGATAGAGTTTGATACATACCAACCACTTACTTATGTAAGCTGTTAAGAACTGCAGAGTTCTGAAGCCCTTCATAAACCACGCACACATTATAAATACTAAGCACAAGCAAGTAAATTCCGGAGGCCGTAACGAAGACACTTATTGCCCACGTTACGATGAAGACTCTGCGCTTGCTCTATGCAGACAAATTTTGTACCCTGGAAAATGACAATTTCCCACATAAATAAAATTAAGCAACAAATCATATAAGTTCTGGTGCAGATCGTTTACAAAACATCAACACTCTAATACAACGACGCCGACGAGCATTGAGCGTATCTTCCCTGGCTCGCTTGAGTACTTCCCATAGGAGAAGAATTCCGAAAAATACTTAAATTTTGCTACGGCGAATTAAGCAGAAGAATTGATTTCACGTGTAATTTTTGAAGGGGAGACAGACAGATGTGCTGAAGAATACTAGGTGAGTGACGCGAAAAAGATTTCTTATAACTATTGCATTGACTAGATTAACTTCTAATGACACGATACTAGAGTAACATATGATAGATCTCATTCTTCATATTTGTTGTGAGTTTAGAACAGCATTGAATTTAAACAATGATACCTTAGCAAAAGGAACGCACATAATGAAAAACCCTTCATTTATAAAGATCATCTCGTACCTAAAATCTAAAGAGAGGACAGGAACCAAAGCGAAATCGCAAGAACAAGAGGCCGTTTCGATGATAAGTCGACTACGCACCGCAAAATTAGGAATGTAAAGAAATTAGGTTAACCTAACAATATAATCAGTTACACCCACAACAGATTCTCACAGCTAGCAGCTAGTAAACATATGAACGTTGCCAAGTCCTCTCGGTACGCTGACAACGAAAAGTTGATGACAGCACACTTCCAGACAGCACACTCTTCCAGACAGCACACTCTTCCAGACAGCACACTGTTCCACACAACGCACTCTTCCTGACATGCTTTTTAAAACATTTAATAGATAGCAGCGTATTTACAATGCAATGCTATACTTTATCACTGTAAAAAATTCTCTGTGTTAGCGTTTTGTTGGCGTTTTACAGGGGAAAAAAGCGCAGGTGTTTTGCAAAAAAGTGTTGTGCCCGCCCACATCTACACAGCAAGTCGCTGTTTGTTCAGGTAACCGCTAAAGGATACCAAGGCCAACTGAGGGGTAATTCCTTGGACCTTAAACTCATTCTTCCGGTTGAAAATAATCCAAGAACTGAACCCTTAAAGATCGAATGTACCAAACTAGCTACATAAAATTTGAAAGCTTCAATAGGAAATAAATTAGAAGCAGTCTTTATACTTCCCGTTGAGTCCAATACAACAACTGTTTAAGTTGTCGTACAGAACACACTGAGTTCAGCCAAGGGCAGTTATGCATTAGTTATGCTGCAACTTGATCAACGAATGCTCAAAATCAACATGTGGATTATGCTTATTAGGAAATTAAAAATCGCGAGGGCAATCAGCCTTTTAGGGACATAAGTGCGTTTGTTGAAATCGCAACAACTTAAAATGTTGAAAATATGATGTCCTTCGTCGAAAAATGCAGCGTGTCTCCTGATAATATCGTGTTGATGAACTGAAAATAGAGAGCGTATTGACAGCAACTGAAGTGAGAACGATGACAACCGCCTACGAGCGCTGCCAATAATAGCACGTCAACAAGCAAGGTCAGCCAAACAAACTTACCTGAAATATTGTTATTTATTGGTATCTAGAATACCAATAGTTAATAATAAATATGTGCGTATTTCCTACAACTAAGGCCTTTTGAGTTACGACAGTTCTTTTACGGTCCCGTAACGCTGGGACGTCCTGCATATATCTTCTGTTCAGTATGCAGTCCTCTACACACAGGTCTAAATATACAGATAGTTTCGGTTGGCACAGCCCGCTACAGCTGGCGAAAGCAGCACACAGCGACGCTGAGAGACGAGGACGTGAACTGAAGAAACCGATGCACTTAAAACAAATTTCCAGCAAGATCTCGACGTATCTGATATCTTCTCGAGAGAAAAAGAACGAACCTAATTCCTATTATACACTGAAGAATTATTTTTCCTTCAGAGCACGCCCACGACGAGCTTACGAATTAAATAAAATCAAGGGAAGAAGCTCAACAACAACCTTGGAATATAATTCTAGTGAATTCCACTACCTTGTATATCACTACAAATATTTTATTTCTACACAGGACTTCGCTCTTACACCACCACTTCTCCAGTGAACAGTTAGATTGCACGCCAGCACCTAAAATTTATAGTAAATTTTATCAGATCACGAGTCGCAATTGTGGAAGCAGCGAGAGAAAACTGCAGCGCTGTTGAAGAAAACCTTCCGTTTTACACTGAAATGTAGAACGGTTGAAAATTAAATATAACAGCCAATTTTGAATTTGTTTTTCTAAGACAAGCGCAATAATTTCAGAGTCTGTTATTGAAAGTAGTTCGGTTGACAATTAAACGATCGAGAGCGACACAAAACCACACATATTAAATTGACAGCATTTAAAAATACCAATTTTTCACGAAGGCTTAGCTTGTAGTAATTAATAATTATCTGAGACATGAATTATACCACTGAGAATTCATTAAAACTAAAATCTTAATCGTAGAGAAAACATGAAAATATATTCGCATTAATTCCCGCATCAGGTATAAATAAATTGATTGCTGTTCAATAATTAAAGTCCATTCCGCGTTATAATCTCAATACGTCCATTAACTGGCGCAAAAATTGAACATTCAAGTATCATTAAATTAGGCACATAAAAACAATCTAAAAAAATGATGGAACCAATTTCTACTCGTGTTATTTCAGTTATTCAGATGAAAACCCACCATAGACACAACACAGCTTTAAGACTCGGCTAGACCAAATAGTGCTTCTGAGTTCTAACACAATGGAACATTTGATTAAGCGGTCCTACCACTTCACCAGAAGCCATTAAATGCCAATGTAGGCTTAAAAAGAAAATTGCGTGGGCAAAAATGAACGAAAAATATTTTAAAATACGCTTCAAACAGAGAATGTAAGGGTGAAGAAGGACAGAAAATACAATGAAAAAGCATCCTAAATGTGTAACCTGCTCTTCAATTCCATACCAAATAATAAATAAAATCTGCAGTAGCCACAGAATAAAGGCAGGTCCATGGAACCTTCTCATTTGCACGACACAATTTGCTCAGAAATGATTCCAGCTCACGCAACCATGAATGATTCTAGCACAGTCCTAGCCCACACTAGCACCTCATCCTCAGCCCAAGCTTTGTGGCTCGATTAATTGTTATTATGGTTATTATCATTATTACGATTATTATCATCATGATTACCATCATTGAATATTATAAATATGATTATTTCTGTATTTCTGGTATAACCACCACTGTCATAACATGAGTGATCTCAGCATGGATGAGGCATTCCTTGTACGATGTAAAAAGTCACGGACTTGAGTAAGCATGAACATCACAGTCGGATGTTCTCACCACAGGCAGTCAAATTTTACTTGGGGGTCGAGCTGACGCAGGACTGGTAGCACAGAAAACAAATATACAGTAGAAGTCTTTTTAACTGGCACCCATGGGACTTTGCAGTTGCCGGTTGATATCACCCAAGTAACCACAAACAATTCATAGACACGCTAGACATAAAAGGAAAACAATATCAATTGCTTAAAACAGTTAAAAGAAGAAAAAAACATATGAATAAATGTATAAAGCTTGGCCAGCGAGTGCCGGTTTAAAGGAATTCTACTGCACCCTGATTAAATAAATTTTCCTCCCTTTTGAAATCAAAAAAATTATCATATGAATTTTTTTAACAAATTTGTTCTTTTACCATGAGCTTGATCAATAATATACGGTTTGCAATGCAGTGTACAGTTTACGTTTAAAGAGACCATTCAGGAGACCACAAACTATTCGGATTATAACAGCAAAAGATAATTTAAAAAAAAGTTTCAAGAAGAACATAGAGAGGCAAAACGAGAACAGTAACTGGAGAGTAAGCGAATACAAATGAATGCAAATCGACCTTCAATTTACAAACAGTTGCTTACAAAATTAAATAAAACCTCAAGGCAAGTAACTTGCTGGACAACGTTCAGTTGTTTCTCATTACAAGGGAACAAAACTTGTATTAAGAGTTTGTCTCCAGGCATGTTGAGTGCTGTGTGACCTAACAGGGGATGTTTATTCTAAGCACTAGAAGACAAGCTTGTAAACACTGTTCAAGCAGTTTTTGATTAATTGTGTTAATACAATCATCATGGAATATGGAAATTAAAGAAGTTTCCATATTGAAGGGGAGAAACGTTAATTACAAAAAAATTACGTCTCAAATACATGTACAACTGTTCCATTGAGAAGTCAATACTTAGCCTAAGATAAACACTTTATTTCAGGTCCTCAGTTACTGGCTTGTTTGAAATTAATTTATTTTCTCTAAATTAGCAGTGGGGACGACAAAAAATTTGCTTAAAGATACATCAACAAATAAATAAATAAACACTCGATGTGCGTTGGCGTTGAAATATCCAACTGTTAAGTATTAATGTTATTATTTTCGGCGTGAATAACATGTCGCGAAATTAAAGCGCCCAATAAAGAAGAATTGAGCTTCCATTTCAAGCGTAAGGCGATAATAATTTGTTAGTAGAACATAAAGTTAGGTACAAAGTCTCATAATTTGAGACCATGATTTTCCATCCATGATTTTCTGTTTTATTCTTTCAGTATATCGAATACTATTTTTCTCATGCAATGAATGTACACATAATTGATTTCAGTTGCAATGCGTACACACTGCATATTCGCAGGTGCTGTACACTCTTCTTTTTTTCAATCACCGAAATATAACCGATTTTGTCATATAATGGGTTTCAATTTTTCGTACTTTAGATGATGTCACATTATGATAAAACGTCAACCTCAAAAATAAACGTGAGAAGCTTACCCACAAATCGATCAACTTCGTAACTCGTAAAGAAATCTCGCTCTAAGACTAAATCTACAGTGCACAAATATTTCTCTCCGGCGATATTTCGCTCTCGTAGGGAAAACGAGAAGCCAAAATCGTCCACCTTGAATTTCACCAGCACATGCTGGTGAAATTCAGTATAACCTCTCATAAGGTCTCTTCCATAGATTACATAACCTCTCCCATAGATTACACCGCTCTGCATGCGATGAGCATTTGTCACCTGTTAGAAGGTGACTCGTTCAGTAGTACGTAAGAAACGTACAACCACTCGAACCTAAAGCCCGTATTCATGATCCCCAAAATTCTAATTTCAGTTTGTATTTAAACTGAATTTTATTTCTGCTCACTAAGAAAAATCATTTTTAACTGTCGCTGGAAGAAAGAGCGCGAACTCTCGCTCTCGGCAGGTATTTTGATCGTGTAAATTTAGGGTTGAGATAAATAGCCTTCGAATGTTAGTTCATTCTAGGAAATCGACGATCGGTCGTGTTTTATGAATTGTATATCAATACATGTTATGAGTTTATCCTGTCTTGCTTTACACAATTCGAGATCAGTTGCGGAAAGGTAAACAGGTGTAACGCGACCAAAGTTTCATTCAGCTACCTAATCTTTCCGCCGCGCTGTAAGCGACGTTTGAAGAACAAATTATTGAAGTCGCGCAAATATATCCAAACTTCCAGCAAAAAAATACAGCACAAGAATTAACTGTCCGTGTATATTGTCTAGCATGGCCTGAAGTCGTAGTCTGTAGTGACTGTGCTTTCACCTGCGAGATTGCGAGCTGAAATTTCTTTATGGCTTAGAGCCACTAATTTCTCATTTGCAAGGATAAGTTTATGTTTCAAGCGGGTGAAGAGGAAATTATTTTGCTTTCGTAAAATATTGATTAAAGTAAAAGGAATCACGAGTACTTAAACGACGTTGAAATAAGTGATAAGTAATTGAAAGAACCTTAAACAATTTGTTCATAATAAAAAAATAATTAATGCGTACGTATATGATGTACTTGCGTAAGATATATGTGTTCATCTATCTACTAGGCCAAAAAAAACGTATTGTGGCGTTCATTCCTCAAAAAACAGAGATACGGCGGCAGAGTTTTGTTCATTTTTAATTTCCAGTCGATAACTTTCATAATGAATTATTGGTGATGCTAGACCTAGAAATGTAAATAGAGCACTGCAAGAAACATAACCTCTCTGGCTTCATAGCGCGCAATTAAAACGCGCTAATAATTATCTCAGTTGTGTTGGGTTACGCACACAGAAAAACAGTCATTTAAAATGCAACGAAAATATTCATCACGAGAATCACAAAGACGCTAAAGTCCTAAACGACTTCACATGAAAAATACTGCATAAAGTGGATGGTAAAAATATACAGTATCAAGGCTGTAAGAAGATTCATGGTTATCAATTAAATGTGATGCCCATTATATAGAAATGCCCAGGGAAGATATGTATATTCTTCGTTCAATTATTTTGCTTCAAAAAAACAAATAGAGTACTTATAGGGCAAAAATGGTACCTGGTATAACGCGCATTTTGAATCAGTTATTAATATACTACTGAAGTTTGCCTTTCATCTGGAAATGAATTTTGGAGCATTTTCTATTACATTTCGTAAAATAATGAATTTGTCAACATTAACATTGATATTTAACTCTCGCTTCTGGTAAAATAAAGACATTTCATAAGTCTAAGCATGAAGTTCGATCTCACAGATACAGAAAAAAAATATCTGGAACCCAAAAATAATCCAGCAGCAGGAATGCAAGCCTGCTTTTATTCCAGTAATATACAATCGCTGGAAACTTTTAAGCTTCAAACTATAATAACTTTTAATTATTATAGTTAACCCCATTATGACCTAGCATTGCATATGTGCTAAGTAAATTTCATCCATAATAAAGAAAATATTTCAGGAAATTTTAATAATAATAGTGTTTTGCGAGCAAAGTTTAGTAAATAATTATTATTTAAACATGTTTTTATGTTTTCTTTAAATAATTATCGCATTTGGTAAACTCACTGGATGATAAACAAGAAATGGCCACTAGTGCAAAAAATTAATGCCGGCGCTAATGGGTCAAACCCAGAAAACGTTCCTGTAGTAGTTATACTTCGTTTTTGCACACATGTTTTTGTTTTTTAACGAAAACGACAATTTCGAGTATTGTAACGAAAGCTGGTGCTCTACAAGTCAATAAATTTCCCTTTTCAATTGATATACAGAATAATTTTGAAGAAATCCTAGACGTAGAAATAGATCACAAACAGTTTTTTACGCAAGAATCTAACGGTTCTACATCAGTCATTTCCTGCCCTGAGAAAGGATAGCTGTATTCGTAACTCCAAATGCTCAACTACTCTTACTTTGCTCACTACACTCACAGCGCACTGGCAGTGGTTGCATACACCTATTCATTTTGGAATTCGGTCGAAAATCCACGGGGTTTGAAAGCCATCTTCCGCAGGAGCACAGCCAAGGTATGCGACCCAGCGAACATACACTCAAGCATACACACTTTGCTGTGCTTCACTTAATTTTATGCGCTATCTGTTCGAGGAAATTTCCTGCCTGTCTTAACGCACACATCACTAGAGTTTGGTATGTTCTAGAACAAATATAGTTTTTGCCACTATGATTCTAAAAGTTATTGTAGTAATAGGTGACAAAAAATTGACGAGAAAGACAGAAAATATTCGGGAGTGAACAGTACTTGTAAGGTTTCTGTACTCTGTACAGAATATCTCTATCAGACGTGAAATATCAATATACCAATATGTATCAAGGCTCCAATTGCGACAGACAACTGTCCATTAATCTGAAGCAGTGATCAAGGGCTTCACAGAACAAACTTTAATAGCTTCTCAAATTGCAGCACTGTTCCCTGAAGTCCCACAATGAACATGAAAGCAAGAAGCAAAGTTCCAATTCGTAATACTTTACTAGAAGAAACAAAACGTTTGGCCCAAAATGGACATCATCAACAACGGATGAGAAATTAATTTGAGTGAACAAAATATATGTACATTTATTCATTATTATTAAAAGGGGAACACACAGATGACAAGGCATAGCTAAGCCAGAGGATATTTCCTTCTGTAGGTGTTGTTCAAACTTCGAAATCTTTCGACAAAAAAATCGCATGTCACCAAAATCTAGTACAAATATTTGTCAAAGAATTAAATGCTACTTCACATTACGCACATGAATTTCATGTATGATTAATGAATTCTGTTTCATCAATGCACAAAAAATAATTGCTTGATCCCATGGTCCAGGCCCATACAGGCAAAACCTTTTTAGCACACATAATTACAATTATTACGAGAGTTTATAACAGAGACCTACACACACACACAGACACACACACACACACACACACCTATAACACAACTCACAATTTTGCTGCCGATGGCGTTCAGAGTAGAGCTTCAGTTCCTGCAAAGAGAAAAGAATCCACTCAATTTTTCTAAAATAAATTTTGATGGTATTAGTGTGAAGTTACAACATTGTGTTGTTGCGCTCTGAAGACATTGTGGCTGAAACGCTGCGGGTTTCCCTGGTCAGCCAATGCATCAGGTTGCAACAAAAGTTCTGCTCGTTTAGGGATTTAAGAAAAGTTTCCCAACTACAGCTGTAACTTTCGGGTGTAACGAGACGATTGCAGCTGAATTGTTTTGTCAGTAACTACTGCAGCTTTCACAGAGCTGTAGCAATAAAACGCTCAGCTTCAACCAAAAACAAAGAGGTTACTTATTATTTATCTCAGCTGTTCATATGATCTAAGGAAAACCGTGAGTGAAATATATTAATGAAATTATCAGCATAACTAGTGAAAATGGAACGTGATGTATTATTATCTAATAACCGAGGCAGTCAACTGATCTCTTATCAGAAGTAACATCGTTAGCTAACTGCTTTCAGGCATTTGAAAATATTTCCTTCGTATTTCCTATTTACTTTCAGAATATGTATCTCGTGCATTACCTGTGTACCAACTGAATATTTCGCGCATTGTCTATGTATCTTATGAATATCTCGCGCATTCTATACGTATTTTATGAACATCTCGCGCATCATACGAAGGAAGAGCTTCACCAATAACAACTAATAAAAAATTAACAAACTGAGCTTCGACAATCTCGAGCCTGCCTTTCATTCTCTGCCGTTCACTAAGGGAATAAAATATTCAAAACTAAATCCTGAGCTCAGCGGCGTAAAGGCTACAACAAGCATTAGTGAACACAAATCCAAATACGTGCAACTGTTCGTGCATTGCAAAAGTTAAGAGAACAGAAGAAGTTCGAAGAAACACGCACACTGTTTATTGAATATTCAATTGAGGTTTTACCTCAAAGACCAAGCAACTCACCCCGTGAACTTTTGCCTGGGTCCACAACACCTGTAACTTCATAAGAAAAGAAGAAGTAAAAATAGCAACAGTACAACGCAAGCATGAAAAATCAACCTGTACTATGAAGTCTTAGCAGCACATGTATTCAGTATCCCCCATTTATCTACGGTAGCTTTCAATGAAAGTCACGAATTATTTAGATTGCCTTCTTTGGCGCTATTCATAAGTCATTTCTTCGTTCTTAGAAATCTTTTAATCAAACTTTCTATCTCTACCAACGTATTAAGACTATAATTTATGGTTTTCATATTTGTTATGATATCATGAAGACATAATTATAGATTATGAAGTATAACTATCCCCCAATCATTTACACACATATGCATCAAATATTCATGCAAAATTATCCTCGGTGGAAACAATAAAGAAGGTAACTCATTCTGCATTATCATAGAGCGAGTTTCATGCAAAAAAGTCAATTAATGTCAGTACATTGAGCGATAATAAGCAGCCATTTATAGCAGCAAATGTCACATCCACAAAGCGGTTCTCAGCAAGCCTGGTCTCACATTTCTGCGGGCACCAACACAAACACTGAAATAGCGAGCAGAAAATGAGACTGAAGTTCAACAGGTACAATTCCTCATAATTACGATGAACTAATGAAAGAACGCTGTTTTTCCAGGGATAATTTAAATTAAGCTCATATAGAAACTGGTTTTGTGCGGACGAAGAATAATTTTGGTGAGTTTTAGGGTGTTAACGGGTTGAATAATTACGCATCAGTTAGCCAGGCAATTGAACTTATTATGAATTTTTATCAGGCATAGACTCCTAATCTGGACAAAGCAGCTGACAGAAAAATATTGTGCACATCATTATCCTTTGAGTATGAGAATTGAGATTAGAAAGAGTGAGGAAATGCACAAACAGATGATGCCTCAAACGAATGCCTACGATAAAGCCTAATAATACCAGTAGAGATCCCCAAAATGTGGTATTTTCCAATATATCAGATGATGATATGACTTGATTTTACACCCACACGGAGCCACTAAGAGCAAGAAATGACCACCTCGGCACAACGAAAACCTGCGTAGTGCAACGCATGAAAGACTTGCACTAAATAGAACATTAGCGTTGATCATCCTCAAAGTTCAGGTAAACTGAATAAAATTCAAACCTAATCGTGCGTTCCTCTTGAATTACACCACCATACCTTTAGTAGAAGTAAGCAATGAAAGTAATTGCTCATACTTTGTTAAATGAGACATTGTGGACATGAATCCACACCATTGAAGTTAACAACTTGAAACTGATAACAAATAGTAATTATATTTAAATTTAGTTTAACACATTGCCTCCGATTGCCTGATTGGTGTAAAACTTCACTTTGTACGCATAGTCACTAGAAGGATCTGAAAAAATTACAGAACCTAACCTAAGTGGTACACATGAAGTGTACCACTTCGGAGTCAACGTGTTAAAACAATTAGATTTGGGCTATTCAGGTGAATTTACAACAGCTTTATTAAATTCTCAATATTTCAAAATCAAGACCGGATCATCTTGGTAGTTAAAAACCAATTTTATTTTCTTAACAAATTTAAAAACAGCAAACAAACGCCCTGATGCCCTAGACACCGCAACAACGAACCGGTCCCCTACTAAAGCGACCAAATCAAAGAAAAAAAATCTCCAAATCTCCAGTTAAAAGCAAGTTGACTTTACTGAAGCAGACTAAGAGCAGCGGCAAAGAAATTGGTCCTGAACACAAGGAAGTATTGTTTACTCAGAAACCAAGGTCTTCAGGATGAGACAACCACAGGGGAGACAAGCATCCAGAGTTGTCTTAGCTGGGTAGGTAACATCCAGCTGTGCAACGGGTAAAAACAGAAACGGATGGAAATTCAGAAAATATAACCTATTCGAACTGGCAACTCAAATAACTGTACAAAAGAAACGAATTGATATACAAGTCAAACTCAAGCTTAGGTTCAGTAACTACATAAATATCTAGACAAGCGTCTTCTGCGAGGCAGAAAGAACGACGAGGGAGAAGCAAGGACCAAGAAGCGCACCATAAGAAGCAGCCATCAAGATCGATGTCGTAAGCATACTACCTGGATACCACCATTAGGTACGATAAAACATCCTATGCAGAAGTCATTTGGCCAGCATAATTCACATCCTTTGTACTAAGATAGCTACAATTTAAAAACACCAATTACCTGACTGATTAATGCAGTCAGTGACGTAATGACTCTCAGTGGCGAAGGGTAATTAGAAAAGCTAGTATAAACCAGAAGAAGGGTAATGTTCCTTACGGAAAAAATATGAAGTGCTTTATAGTAAAAAGTTTCAATACTCAAGGAATTTCAGAAAGATTTAACGTGAGAATTGTATTCATAGACAAGTAATCAACATTGTCTTCCTACAGAATAAATTTTTTTTACTCGCCAGCAAAACTGACTAACATTTAAGGCCTTTTAAGCTGTGCATTTTTAATATGCAATGAACACATAGAGGCAAAATAGTTTTTAAGTACGCAACTCAAAATATGGAACAAAAAGGATTCCAGCACATAAAATGAAATACAACAGAAAAAAGAGACTAAGCAAGAATTTGTTCAACATGACACGGTCTCGCTAGTCTCAAAGCTCCTCGAAAACTGCTAGTTCCTACACCCGGAAATCTCACGTCCTGTATTGTAGCTCACAACTTCCCAGAACATCAGGCTCGAGTCCTGCTTCCTGCAAATCAAACGCCATAACTAAAAATTTCAAACCAATGTCGCTTGTTAATGGTAGGCACATGAACACAGCTGAACTGTCAAACAGAGGCAGACAACTCGAGATATCAAACAAGACGAGATGTCATTCTCTTGAGTAACTCCTTCAATGAAATTTTCCACACAATTGAGAAAAAAAATTGCAGAGAAACCTTCCTCGTATTATCCAGCAATCTTAGAGCATTTCTTTCGCCTCATACTCGTATACGGAGATGACTCGCAAGTTTTGCACCGGAAAATGAATTCGACGTTTATTGCGTCTTCAACGAAGTAGCGTAGAAATATCATACGTGAGAGGAATGAAGGTCAGAACGAAACAAAGACCAGCCTAATGTGTCGGACAGGTTAACAGCAGGGTTGCCAGAATTGTTATTTTGGTAACAAAAGTGTTACTTTTTGCTTACATATCATCAAGTTGTTACTTTTGTTACTACTTCGACAAATGTTGTTACCATTTAAAATTTCAACTAATATTTTTTTAAAAAGGGCACTGTTTCCGTTGACACTCGTGTAAATCGTTTCAACCGCGCCATGTCTCGTTCATAACTCATATGATCGAGTTTTGGCAACGCTCGCCGGTAACTGTTAGAGTCAAATGATGCAATAGTTGACTTGCGTCTGTGGAAGTGGCATCGCAGTTCAGTTCGCTGGTGCTTT
>VCRD01001112.1:136334-167348 GCA_006783055.1 Trinorchestia longiramus
CAGCAGTACTGAAGAAGGAGCTACTTTTTGAAAGGGTAGTAAACACTTCCTTTAATATTAAAATATTTATTTGAAGATTTTTAGATTTTGTTACTTTTTGATCCAATTTGTTACCTTTTGAGATGGGAATTTGTTACTATTCACGAAAACCTTCTGGCAACCCTGGTTAACAGTCTTCATGAAAGACATGAAAAATGAAGAGCTTTGCATTCGCCAGGATACGTTACAAGCTTTCATCGACTTTAGCAAATTCCTTCCAATCATGTTAATGGAAAACACTTCTTTGTTCGAGTGCAGAACCGCGTAGAACTTTTTAGTGATCAAATTCAACACGTATGATGAAATATTTTTTAGCGTAATTCAAACATTTTTCATCGAGATTTTTTCTGCCATTGAGAGAATTTTGTACACGCTTTAGCTTACAATCATACCGCTTACCAACGCTGTGCATGGAAGGTAGCTATTTGCATACACTTCGCCTGGAATGCCTGATTTAATTCTCACCCCGTGTAATAGAAGGTAATACTATGTAGTTGCCAAGGCAGGTACGTCTCTGTGAGAAAATATCATTGCCCTCTGGACGAAGACATTTAAACTTAAATTTATGACGTGATAACCTACCTTAAGCGGCTTTCCCGTAGTAAATTTCAGCGCCAGCCAAGTTTGTCCTTTTATAAGATTGGCAGATTAAAGTCCGGTTTCTTTCACTGAATAAATATTAGCCTCGCTAGCCCTATCAGAAATGCACGCTTGTACATGGCCGTACATACACTGAGAATAGAGACAAAATATTAAATTTCTTTTCGAACATAAAATAGAATAGAATAGAGTAGAATATGGCAGCAGGAACGAGCAGTTTGATCCATTCTTGGGTCGCTCCAAAATCCCATGTTTAGCGATCATATGAAAGGTAGCGTCGTCAAGATGATTTATATTAGAGCTAAGAATAAGAATAATTATCGCCACAACTTCAAACTACTAATTATTTGATGTTATACATTTTTATTCACGTTTATACTTTGTGGAAACAGTAACATTGCTAACACGCACAACATTGCTCCCATGCGTTAGGATTGCTGTTGTGCAAATTTAAGTCAAAGTTTTCTCAACCGTCAAGGGTATAAATACCAGGCTTGACTTTTATGACTTTGACTTTCATCTTTCAATTGTATTTGCTAGAACTATCAAAACATTTCATAAGCACTTAGCAAAAGTCAGGCACGTAGCACCACAGAAAGCTTGAAAATCTTGTACAAACATTGGCTCGCGCGTTCTGTACAGCATTCAAGCCTTGCACGGCACTGACAGAAATAAAAATAAAACAATATTCGTGATGCAAAAGAGGGCTATCTGTAGCTTACAATATATTGAACGCCCACACTTAAAATGTATGTAAGAACAAGGAATTGTAAAGTTTTCAGACCTTTATGGATTTTCTTTACGAAATTGCATGAACAAAATAGTGAAACTGATGACCCCGTCTTAACTTAGACGACTAATTTTAACGCAAGCTGTTTGACATAATTACTTGATATGTAAGAGGGAAGAATTTTGTATCACTCTAAAGCCAGACCTCCATATAGCTTCCACTTTACTGTGCAAACATTCGCCACTATCTCATTTACAGAACTTTTCGAATGAACTTAGAATCTTATATTACATTAAATAATTAAAAATAAATTAATCTAAGAATTTATAATTCCACATAAATTATATAATAATTATAACAAATTACATTTCCCACCTACCGCATAGAACCGAATAAAATACAGTAGTTGTTTTCTTCATTCAAAACCATAAATTTACACACCAATAAGAAAATCCGTAGTTCGATTGCTGAACTATTTTTCTTCTTGGTTAAAATAAACCTTAGAGGCTTAGAGTCTCTTTCTAGTGTTTAATCTGCAAAACTTCTACTCCGTGCAACTTTATATCCAACAAGATTTTTTTTCTTTTCTTAATTGATGGTCCGATACCTCACGGCTTATTTGGGCTCACATGTAACCATCGTGGACTGGCACACGCTATGTCCATTCTTGTACCCTAACTGTTACAATGTGCTCGCTTGTGGTGAATAAGGTTCTGAAATCTCTGATAGCAATAGCCCTTTTAGAAGACTTGGCCATTTACAAGTTTCAGAGTAATAATTGATTACAGAATAAACAATCACTGTTTTGAATGTCGAATGCTTTACCTGAATTGCCTGAAGTCGTAGTCTGTAGAGACTGTGCTTTCACCTGCGAGATTGCGAGCTAAAATTTCTTCATGGCTTAGAGCCACTAATTTCTCATTTGCAAGGATAAGTATATGTTTAAGGTACAAAACGTATGAGAGTCGTCAATTTCCTAGGTCGTATTTTCTTAAACAGCTTGAAAGTGAGCGTAAACAATGCATGTTTTACTAGAATGAGTTTCATGCAGTCTTGCGTCAAAGCAGGACTACCTGTACATATGATCACTTACATGGAATGTAACCGTACAGAGCAGATCAAAATAATGAGCCTATTACGATGTGAAAATTTTCTTCTCGGCTGAGAATTTTCCAAGCGTTCGAAATTCAAACGTGTTGTATTGGTATGTTTGTACACGGGCAAAAAAATTAGTGAACTGGTTTTTTACACTTTGTATGTTACTTTTTTGCCTTCGATTCAAAAGTATCTCGTCTAGAGGAAACATATATGGCAACATTCTCAAGTGCCTCAGTAGCACCCACTTTGAATAAATGTTATAACTGTTGTAATATTTGTGCGAGCTGCAAGAATGATAACGAATGGAAAAGGCTGTACTTCACTGTATCATAAAAAAATGATGCTTCACTGTATCATAAAGAAACATTATTGCTTTCCATGAAAGTGGCAAATCAACGCATAATATCTCTACATACAGCAACAAGTACAGTCATGAAACCTATACAAAGAATAATATTAATATTAATATCCCGCTGCCGACATGGTTGACGCGGCTAGAAATACGGCATAGGACTTGGGTAAAACAAACGAATAATTATCGAAATAATTATCCGACCCAAGAATGGGCCAGAAGGTTCGTTCCTATAGCCTCATTCTATTCTATTCTATTCTAATAATGGAACCTTTACAGAAACAGCGAAGCCGGTTCATCTTTTAGGAAATGAGGTAGACAACAAATTCTTGACGACAGATACAGGAGGCTCTTTGAAACGAACTGTGAAGAAAATTTGACGTTGGTTGACATAGTAGTTAACCAGCAATTTCAGTGAAGGCCTCAAAACTATTTATGAGAGGACTATGTGTCGTAAGCTGAAAAAAATGCATATCCTCATTCACACCTCAATCACAAAACCACCGTGTCTACAATAAATCGGGAAAGCGGTTTCAAATTGCCAAGGAACACGCAACAGGTTGCGACAAACACTTTAGGAAGCAATGGATACATCATGCAACGTCCTCTCTGCAGGTATCTGGAGGCAGTTTGATAGCCTGTGACTGTTTTAGCTGGGCTGAGCATAGATCTGTGAGCTCTACATTGTAGAGAGTTGTAAATCTCCAACATGATAATGTAGCGCGACTATCAGCAGATGACCTAGTTAACCCCTCAATGGATTTCTTTTCTTCTTACCTAGATGGAATTTTTAAAGACAATAACGCTCATATCCACCGCGCTAACATTGTTCAAAATTGGTTCTATGAATATGTTGGATCATTTCAGCACACCGAGTGGCCACCGCAGGCTCCAGATTTAAACCCTCTTCAAAATTTACGGGAGGAGCTCAAGAGGGACCTGCATGCCTTATCACCTCGACTATATGTAATCTCATCATTGAATTATTTGGGTCTACAGCTACTGTCAAAATTAAAGCTACAGAAGATGCTTAAGCTTATAGAAGCAGTGCTAGTTCGGAGGAAAGTCGCATTTCAACCAAAAGCAAGTCCGATTATCAATAACATAATATACTGGACTTGTTTTTTTAGCCAAGCAGTGAATCTTTACGTCTAAATGATACATGATTCATGGGTCTAGTAATAATGAAAACTTTAATAAAAAATGCAAATACACGCTAAAATTTGGGAGAGATACACTTTTATAAAGGAAGAACGAATATATTCAAACCCTCTTTTTGGTCACGAACATCGGTGCGGCATGAAAGGGGAAGGAGGTTCAGAGCCTCATTTTTAGTTCAAAATTTTGCATTCGGCTCCCAGAAGTACAATGACAGGATTGCATTTCAATTATTTCGTTCACCTTCAGCTTTTCCTATGAAGGGAAGCTGCTTTTCTTGATCAGTTATTAATTTATTAAGCAAGTGAAGTCTATTAATAATTGTGTGATTTGTTTCCTCATCTGCCGGTACTCTTACATACGCCAAATCTCGTGTGACAACCGAAAGTAGACTAACACATCAGAAACATGAGAAAAATTAACGTTCTAGACTATAAGTTAACTATTAGTGAAATTTGCAGCTCTTTTTCAAATAAGTTTGGATCCTTTCTGCAGGTAGAAAATCTGGAAGAACATGAGAAACAATTTCAATATTTGTAGCAAAATGTGTACGAACAACATTCAAAATTAAGTTTCCTTGAATTGTCTTGTTGACTACTCCAGCTTGTATGTATGATACCACCAGCTTGGTCGACTGGTGAGCGAATCTGCTTGCGAGCGGAAAGACCCGGGTTCGAATCCCGCTGCCGACATGGTTGACGCGGCTTGAAATACGGCATGGGACTTGGGTAAAACAACCGAATAATTATCGAAGTAATTATCCGACCCAAGAATGGGCCAGAAGGTTCGTTCCTATAGCCTCATTCTATTCTATTCTATTCTACTCTGATATTAAGCAGCGTTAATATCATCGTGTCTGAACAGACCTAACACTGAAGCAAGTTTTAAAAATGACACAGCATTGTATGAGATCTTAAATGAACGTTACCCTGACTTATGCCCCTACGAACCCCTCGTGTCAAGGGTCTCCTTGAACCCCATCCTTTCTAAGCCCAAATTACACTACACTACGCATTATAGTGCTCTGTATACTACTTTCACAGCTCCATTTTTGACTTTGAGAAACGTCTCACGACCCTCTTTAGATATACTCTTTCACCACCTCAGGGTTCACGTACCCCAGTTAAGAAAGCCCTGAATTAACGGATTTAAAAAGCTTGCTCGCTGGCTGTCACCTGGCGCAGGCCGGGCTACAGCGAGGCTCGCTAAGAGGTCAGTTTATCTGCAGAGCTGTCGTAAACTTGGCGACTACATCGCGTTGTCAGGCAGCGAGGCAGAGGAACCTGTAGCGGTGCACATACTGCAACACTGTGTGTCTTCAGTGTATGAGGTGACATGGTACAGTGCAGCAATGATTATTGTAGAGTATAAATCATAAAAACAGATACTAGACAGAAGTCAAGTAAGAACATGTAATACATGGCGCAAACAAACATTCTTCACAAACGAGCTTTGTACTCGTTGTGCCAAGTAAATATCAACGAACAAGCTGTACTAACTCTCTTATATTACATGTAAGTCAGCAAAAGAACAAATACGAGCACAGTTATCGTCAGCAAACCTTTTCTGTCACACAGTGCACTTTAGAGCCCTTATATTAAAGGAGAACAGCCTGCTGGAGTCATTAATAAGGCGGTGAGCGAGGCGGCAACACAACCTTGGAGAATCAACACATGGACCTGAGTGAAAGATGACCAGGTAATAAAAGGAGCTAAAGATTGTACTCTAAAAGGCTGAGCTTGGTAAGAGTTTATTCTAATACTTTAAATTGAAGAAGAAGCATGAAATGTTAACCCTTGAATACACGCATTTAATATCCAGGATAAAAAACAATAACTGACGTTTGTTTACACTACATTATCCCGGCAACTAAATACAATAGTACATGCTATAATTCGTTCAGTTGAGGTACGTGTCAAAAACTATGCTAGGTGCAGTAGAGGCATTTTGATGAATAACTTATTATATGTAAAAATCAACTCATCATGTATGCTACACGATACATTTGAAGGTTAAAATGAGGACCCGCACAGCGGAGGAGCTTCCTCTCAGATAATGCAACAAGATCCTGAACAGAAATACGCTACCGTTGGTTAAAATTCATCAATAAGAAGCATGCCATCCAAGATACGCTTATCTGCTTAATATTAATGACTACCGTGTCTCTTGTACAGATGTAACACTCGCAATAAACTGAATAGACTAAACTACAGAGTTGTACAATCTACAATGGATAAAAATGCTGCTGCATATACGGTACTCTTGCATTTACTTTATTCTCGTTACGTATTATCAAACATGTGAAGTATGTAGCCATGCAGGAAAAACGGTAACATGCGCCTACAATGCATAAAGCGATAAAAGAAAAAAATGTTAAACTAACTTTTTTCTTCCTACGATTTCGAGAAAATTGAAAACGAATACGCTGTACAAAATACATCATCGTCACAATATTGACCGCATACAGCTACACATCTTAGCATTTAAACTCCTAATTCACTATACTACACTAATTCTTGTGTGCATAAATCTTCCACATGTTCCATCTTCACAACAACGTGTTAAAATCACAAAGCAAGTTGTGGTTGCCAGCTAATCTTCGCGTGTGAGCGTCCATGACCATTCTGTCGAATTGGATGGCTTGCAGAGACGACTATGCTTTCCTCGACAAGAACGATTTTGGTGGTCACATTGGTGCCGACCAAGCACGAAATTGACTGGATCCTCGGAGTTATTGAGCATCATACAATATTATTTTCAGGATGAATAATCAATTACTGAGAGAAATTCCGCATAAAAATATTTCACAGCGAGCAAGTTACATTACCGGACAGATGGATGTATACTCAGCACAATGGGACAACACAAAGAGCGAACGTAAAAATGCTGACTATAAAATTGTAAAGAAGATAGTTTTGCTCTTTTTCCCGTACATAAGCATACAGGCCACTTTATCTGCCGAGTTTAACAGTTCTGAAGTTAAATTAGAGATACATTTACTTGGAAAAGGCATATTTCCTTGAATTCATAAACTTCGAACCAGATGGAATATAGTTGTCTTGTGTGAACGTTTTCATTGATAGAAAGAACATTAACGCGTAATGGAGTTACAGCATTTTTCATTCAATACATGACCAGTGTAATCAAAAATCACAATACGGCACGCGTTGCCGATGGCTCTTTTTCAGTTGGAAATTATTCAGGACTAAGTTAGAAGTCATTGGCACTACAGATCTTTACAACTCTCCTCTAGAAACGCCCTAGTTAATAGCATTTAAATGAGCCCGAAAAAGTCTGGTAAGTTCTACGCTAGGCATTCAGAATGAGCAAATTTTATCAATTGAACTATTACAACTTCTTAGCCCACTCCTACTTCTACACAGTTGCAGACATATTTTTAACACTTGTAGGTTCAGCATGAATAATCGTTAAAATTGGATGTGCTACCAGTGTAAGAGGAACTGTATCACGAACTCAGCGTATTTTGAAAAAAAATCCCCAATTTGGTCGCTTAGAAAAGTTTCCAGCACACTACAACGTAGGCCGGAACAATAATTCTTGCCGTGGACGATGGAAGTCCCACAACGGGCCGAGTGCTGACGTGAATTCCTACACATATTTTCATGATATTTGCAATAGCGGGCTCTTACAACGCCACACAAACAGAACGTGCATTTTGCGAACGTTTACAGACGCGTTTTCAGACCAAAATTGTCTGCGGCTGCTGAAATTGAGGCAAAAATTTGAGTCGCAAATTATATGTCATGAACAAATACGTCTGTGCTGCAAAGTCCTTTTCTCACCTTGATGAGGATTACCACCAACTCTAATTTAATTCGTTATGGGTAATAGTTAAGAATCTCATTATGTATAACGAGGTGGGAATAAGCTACAGAAACACAAATATGCTTGACGAATAAGCAATAACATTTGGCCTTATAAACGTTATTTTTTGACCGCAAACCTAAAGCTAATGATAGAGTAAGACATGCAACTAAATCAGATCAAAATCAAATCAATTTTGTTTCGATGCATCACAAAGTACAGCATCAATTCACCGTACATGGACCCTGTTTGTAACAAGTACAAGTTTGTGTAAGTCAGAGTAAAGTTTTTACTTCACAGATTAAACCTTGACCTCATCTCCCCAACTTATGCAGGAAAATGACTTCACTTCCCGAGCCTGAGGACGCCTGCGTTCATATTTTTACTGCACCAGCGAGCATCGTCAACTGACTTGAGAATCTTGTCTTCGGGGCAATGCTCCAGCAGTGAAATAAAAAGCAAAATTTAGTCGATAAATAAAATGGTATTTTAAAGAGTTTCGATCGCTTGTAATATACAACGAACTGAATACAAACTCCTGCACTCGTGTGTATAAGTTCTGATAATCCAAAAAAATTACAAAAATGAGTTTGAAATTATCAAATCTACATGCGAGAATTATGTTTTACACTCCAACTTCAAATTTCTTTTACGCTCAACTGACATGGGATTTTCTCCTGCTCTTCATCATAGGAGAATTTAGAAAAAATTCTCAATACGAGTGAGGAAACATACAATTTTGGAAGGTAAAAACAAGAAAACTGACAACCACAATTTATTGACAAAAAATTTAGTGAAGACGATTGAAGCTGAAAGGGAAGCATCAATAAGACAACGCGTGACTTACAAATTTTTGTAAGTACGTAATAGCGGTAACTGACCCCAACAAAAATTACCGAATGAAGACGAGAGAGAATAAGCATTCTTTTGCGTCTCTTCAGTTTCGTGGTTTACTGACGGTAGTTTTTATTTAAAATAAACTCGGGCACCGATGTTTTGGCGGGGACCTGGCAGCCGCAGCCACACCGAGGCGCCACTGTGGCACTTAGCGTACAACAATACAGTGAGACCTCAATGCCTCAGTCAAGTAATTTTTCAGGCTTCATGGATGGAGGCATGAAGATCTTCGCAGCGCAAAACGTGAAGTCGTCAAGTTCTATTGGTGTCGCATGCTATTGTACTATTTATTATAAGAAATGAGTTGATTGTTTTCAAGAATAAACATGCGTAAAGATTGTAGGTGATCAATAATATATGTTCACATGCATAATGTATTGGCAGTTATTCAAGAAACTATAACGACAAAAAACATTCACTTGCCTTACGTGCCAATTCACTTTTTATTTGCTAACGGAAATTCTGAATTGTTTATTGCAACACTAATGTGAAACTCAGGTGACAGTAAACATCACGTACACATGTTTATCGTCGTGGTCGATAAAAGAACAAAAACAGCGAGAGAAGAACAGAAGTAATGCTTCTGTGTTCAATAGCAACACAATACCTGACCTGAAAACTTCAACACGATTTTAAATTCAGATTAAAATGTCAAATTCAGTTTTAAATAAGAAAATTAGGTTTCAAGTAAGTTAAATTTCCAATTATATTACGTCTACGTACAAACATATTTATGACTAATAAAATGCAGTTAAGAACACACATATGAACCCTAATTTATTAAATGTCGCTACATATTCACCATACATAACTAGTCTTTATTTAAACTAGCAATCCTTTATAAAAATATATCATTTCACAATATAAGAAATGTTAACCATCAATTCATAATGTTTTTAGTTATTCATGCAATACAATACGAATAAAAAAATAGTTTCACCGAATTTTTTAGAAGATAATTATATACAATAACAAATATCTCTAATTTTTAAAGTCGGCTGATCAAATTTTTCATTTCAAACAATGATCCCAAGCATTTTGCACATGAGAAAACATGATAAAACTGAGTTATGTTCATTTGAACTTCGTTCATTTGAAATCAAACAACTGATTTCAAATTGAATTTGGTTTATTTCTAATTGAACTTGGGTCGTTTCAAACTGAAGTTAAAATGGCGTAGAATTTCGTAGAAAATTAATGTCACTGTATTCAATAGGAACACTGCCCCTTCCTTGAAAAAGCTTCTACAATCAAGAGCATTCTAGAACAAGCAAAGGAGTTATCTAGTCCACAGTGACATCGGATGGCCTCAGCAAGATTTGTGCTGCATCTGTAGCAGCTGCGCAAGAATAGAAGTGCACTCGCACTGATGCTGCCAACTACCAAAACAAAGTGGACTGCGTTCTATAGATGCCAATCAGGTATTTAGCATGAGAAAACTATCAGCAATACTATTATATCTCAAAAATAATGAGGTTTAATTTTGACATGTTCTACAAATTCATGAGCATCGGTGTATTTTCTCAATTAAGACAATCATCACATGAAATATCAGATCAAATTTAGTTCAAGTGGCATCAGAAAGGACCAAAAATTTTGAGTCTCGGTTAGCGTAACCCTCTGCTAGATACAGCAAAAAAGTATCTGTAAATTATGAAACGGTGACGTGAGAAAAAACAAACGGAGCTACTCGTGCTTAACGGCGGTTAAACTGCGTGTTCGTTGAAGAAAAGACGAGAGGGAGAAGGAAAGAATAGGCCAACTAACTAAAAAATTAAACCATGAACACATCCTTGCAACAACTGCTGCTGATTCGAATGAGCTAGCATTACCACTGAGGGGTGCTAAGTCCCCAAAGGCAAACTGACGATTATATGCAATGTTCCCGCACGCTGCATCCGATACCTTAATATCCCCCGAGAAGAGTCCCAAGTTCCCCATGGAAGTCAAAATACAAATCGTTTCCGTTCATCAAGGTCATTAATGTTAAAAGTTTTTAAACAGTTCGAGAAATATCATGATACGAGGGAAGCATTCATTAATCAACTTATTTATACATCTTTTCGCGTAGAATGAGTCAGTTGTCGTGACACAGCAATATTTGAATTATTTATGAGTGACACAATAGGTTTATGCATGGAAGCTTTCAAACGCGTGAAACGGGGTGGCTGTGAAAATTAAAGAGAATAAATAGACTTTATAAATGATGAATAGTTCTCTTCAAAATTACAATTAAAATATTCGCACCAATATGAAAATGAGAATCCATTTAAATTTAAAATTTATTTTTATTTGTTTGCCCATAGACATCACAGAAGATACACTATTCAGTAATAACATAAATTCTGTACTTTTTCCACTTTTGATCAACCACTTTATGATGAAAAATCGAAGAATGTTTGTCGTACTGTAATTTTTTTCAGGACAAGAACATTCGCAGCAAACGTGTTCTAACATGCATTTTCATATTTTAGGACCTCTAACTACAATGTGCGACAACATAACTTCCTTTTATCAAAGCGGTTTGATAAACATAAAATGTTTAGCAAACATCCTTCATGATATAAGAATTCTGGTCAACATAAAAGGAAATAATTTTTTGAAGATGGAGTACCCCGACTATTCCTATACTATTTTTCATAGTACACCTCCCACCTCCTTTCTTATGACTGGAAATTTAAAAATCGACACAGTGAAAACTTGCCGAAATCTCTTACATCATATGAGATTTAAACTCAATTGCTTAATATCACTTCATTCCGCAAGTGTAGGTAGTGAGGGGCAGTCGCAGCAGCGAGAAAAATAGCCTAACCATCTAAACTGATCCATTTATTTAAACAAATCTCAGTTCCCAAGTCGCCTGAACTGCGTAAAGAAACGCTGACCACTTCAATTCGAACTCACTTTGCGTATAGGAACGTGTGGCACAAACACGCTACAGTCAGTCTACGCAGAAGTTGATCGTGGAAACGTGTTAGTAGGAAATGCCTGTGAAAATATGATAAGAAGACTAGTATGCTTGAGAAAATAAGAAGCCTAGTATGTCTGGGAAAATAAGAAGCCTAGTATGTCTGGGAAAATAAGAAGCCTAGTATGCCTGGGAAAATAAGAAGCCTAGTCTAATTACATCATACACATTCTTAATGGCTTCTTATCGAGAAAGTTTGTTGGACGAAATCTTTCATATTTAATTTGATTTGGCTCGTAACATTACGCTTTCCAGTAGAAATTAGGCAGAGAGTTGGACCTACAGAGCCAATATTGCTCAGAGATTCACCGCTTGAGAGCTAAATTGAGCAAGTCCTTTGGTGAAATCATCAACATGTTTATCATGGTCATCACTTGTATATGAACACACAAGCAATTTTGATTAATTGAATTGGAGGTCTGTTTGCATGTAGTGAGGTGACTAGAGCATGATTGAAAATGCATCCCGTGTTTAGAAACTGATAGCATCCAGAGTAAAATCTCATAACTCTTACTCCTAACTTCACTCACACCTATGAAAATAGACAGCAGGCGCCAGCGCATTGAGCGCCCGTACAAACAGTCCTCACCGGTATTGCATTAAATACATAGAGCTTTACATAAATATATAGAGTATTACAATGAAAAGTATAAAATATGAGGAGTCTGAACTTGGACACAGCCTACAGGCAGAAGTAGGGCAAGGTGCCGAGGAAATCAACTACATTGAGGAAAAGAAAAACGGGCCTTTTGGTTGCAGGACAGCAACTACGAATCACCGGTCCGTCAAGGATGACTTGCAAGGCCGCTCGTCGCCAGCCCAGTGCGGCAAACCAAAAACAAACGAAGACTTATTACGATACAGGACGAATTTTGCGCTTTGTTAGAAGTAGTGCGTTCCTCTCTATTTCAATACATGTACTCGGGAGTAACTCAAGAGCCTCAGAAGAATTTAGTTTGAAATACATGAATAGGAGAAAAAAATATATGTACTGTCGCCATGTTAGTTGTGAATCTCTCATTTGCCCACACATGAATACATGGATCTTGTTACGTGACATTATTTAACGTGTTCTAACACTCGTCATCCTGAACCCTTTGATTACTGCCATCATAGTCTCCACTTCAGTCATTATCTTCCTTTGGTGCTACATGGACATGCTTGCAAAATGCATCCGTATTCTTCCAATTTTTACGTTAATATTTCTCAAGTTCTCTGCTCTTGATCAGGTTAAGATTTGTTAATTTTTGTAAATAATTCTCACCTGGTACGTTTTCTCACGCAAACACAAACTTAAGATTACGCACTTTCTTTATGCACCATGTGTGAATTTCATTTCACAGACCGTCTCTCGTACTTACATGAGTTCATAGGAGTGTATTCAATACTGTAAACAAGAAGTATATTACGTACTATGTCGTCTTCATATAAGTTTCCGTGAGTATTGGATGTACAGCAAAGACCCATCGATTTTCATACCGAACAGCTAAAAAAATTTAGAAATTTAAACACACCGAATAGAAAAATGGTAAACAGAATAAGCTGTCCACATTTTGCTAACAACATCCACTATTGCTCTCCATTTTCCCCACCAGCGCACAACTACAGCTATTCTACTCTTCCTGCTGACAAATGCGTGTATGGAGTTTACAAACAAGGACTGAGTTAAAGCACAACGTTATGGAATCCACGACAGACGTGTCCTGAGATGTGAAGCAGCTGGGAACAAGTTAACCCTGATTAGTTCGCAACACTGCATAAATTACTTTCCTCGTCTTTCAATGAATCTCACGTACATTAACACGTAGTTGCCAGTAAAAAGTAACTTACGGACGATGCTAGAATAACAGAGTAAATTTCAAAAATGCTTTGTAATAAAGTCCCACAAAAGACGTACCTTTCGTGTAACGTGAAAAAATGCAAGAAGAAGAACTGATTTCATCCATAAAATAGGTGGATACTGCTTACAGTTTATACAAGCATTCAGGACGGTAGATTATGAGATTTATCATTCAGAGGGAAATGGCATAATTTATTCCACAGTTTCTACGCCGATAGATCCAACGCGCAAGCATTGATCAGTCCTAAATTTTCGATTAAAAAATATTCAACTAACGATGTTAGTCGTTAAGAAGGCAAGTTCAGAGGTCTGTGTGAGGCACGAGTAAAGTCCTTTTTAATACTCATCTTTAATAGCCTCGTAGTGGGAGAAAGTTTCAGGACTTCATTCTCTTTAGATTCTTCAACTTTACATTGTTTATTAAAATTTGACAGTTCTCCAAGCCTGGAGCTGCTCGACTAACTTTGCAGTTGTGCGAGTTTTGTGGAGATATATTTAGGATTTCGATTCAAAGACTGATTGTCGTGCTGTCATTGGCATCCTTCAAGCATCCGTATCTTTTAATTTCTAAAATAGAGCACACTATTCACGTGCACACAGACATGGGGTGCGCTACACGTGAACAATGCAAGTAATTATGTACAATGAATTACGACTCGATGAAGAATGCTTAGAAACATTGTCAAAAAAAGAAAACAATCCTGCTGGTGAAAAATCAAAATCGAAAGTTGTCATGGTTTTCGAAACACGTAAAGAAAAAGACGTCACAACTTAACCCGGTCGATCATTTTCAAACTGATAAGTGAAAAAACAAGATTATAAAGTGACAGTCGGAAGAAAAACAGAGTTACAAAACCGTTACTAAATTCAGCACACATTTTTCCAAGACGTTTGTTCAAAAACATTCCCCTTTATCAATTGAATTATTCCCCCTCTAGGATCGGATTTGAAAAAAAACCTTTCTACACTAATATTTTTGCCAGAATATACTATGCGCTGAGGAAATTTCTCACTCTTAATTCAACAACAGAGTTAGTCTGCAAAGTTGGGGCTGCTAAACTGTCTAACGCTGTCGTAAAATGAGTTAGCACTAATTTTTTAATGTTAAAATCACCTTAAAACATTAACAAGTGTTTGTACACATTCAAGGAAAATCTTAGTGGCGGGATTCAATGGACTCTTTCCGCCGGCAACCAAACTCGACGCATTCGAAAAACATTTATTATTGATGATACTATCATACAATAAATATGCTGAAAAATATCAAAATTTCAATTGAAGTCCCAAAAACGTTTCATTTTATAATCGGTTTGTTCGTAAACATGTACAATTTATAGAGCACGCAAAAATTCGAACTGTTTTACTAACAGAGTTGTGAGGGGAATCTAGAAGAACAGACTCGACATGTGTTATTACAAGTCATAATTTAGAACACGATCATAAAACGCTTCCCTAATTAAAACAATAGAGCAATTCTAATACTCGTTTTTACGTTACAGCAGCCCTAATAATTAGGATAGAGCAGACGCTGTGGTCGAGAAAGATTACACAGATGGCATGCACTGTGAAATCTAATGATGCAATATTAGCGTTTCGGGACCATGATTGCTATGAGGTGGTTCTGAAGCAGTGAGGAGTTGCATACCTTGAAGAGCGCAAGCAGTGTTAGCAACAGAGTAGTCTGCTTATATAAATATTCTAGTTCATTGAACCAAACATGAATTCTCATTTAGGGATATGACTTTCTAATTAGAAAATATTACTCGTCGTATATTGAATTCGAATACAAAGAGCTTATTTAGTTTTGACACACGACAGCGATCGTAGCTTACAATCAGCAACTAATGAAGCGGAAATTAGCTGAAGTTAAAAGTTAGGAATAACAGTGAATAATTACCGTCCTTGTAAGGTAGTAAATGTTTTTGCGTAACGTAAGCCTCCAGTACATTGGATGGTACACTGTTTTCTATTGCAAAATTATGTTTTGTTGTTAGTAGCATTCTTTGCATACAAAATTAAGGAAGTTCAACAATGAATATAAAATTACGTTGCTTATAAATTCCATTATCAATTAATTTTATAGGCAGAACGCTGAAAACCCTCCTCACACGCCATTAACAAAAATGCAGCCGAGGTTTTTTTTAGCAGTCTTAGGATGAACTGAATTAAGAAACCAAGCGTGTACTCATTTCCTGTATTTTATTCCGTTTTATTCTCAAGTGACGACCCAAAGTTTGAAAAACAGAATGAAAAAATGAGATAACGACTGAAAAATTGCGACAAATATGGGCCGTAACACATCTTTGTGGCACCACCAACTCGCCGCTCGATATACAGGGGCCGTCGAAACAAAGATGGTTCATTAGGGGCTGAGTGCGCCAGCTTGGCCATGGAAGTGACTATATGATCACAGCATTAGAGCAGAGTGCTGAGCCTAAGTTCCGTAGTCTGCGCATGAATAAACTTGCTGTACACAAACGACGCTAGTGATATCCGTTATCACAAAGTTTACAAAGTCAAGAGCTATTCAATGGGGAAACAAGAATCTGAGCGCTTCTAGTTTGCGACTGTAGAGGTCTCTGGATATTCTTCTTTGCTTACACCCAAGGCGACTTCAGACAAAGCCAATGCATCTTCCATATTGTGAACATGATTCCAGAGTGGCTCCGCAACACTTTCAAGGGCGCACTCCGCCAGTAAAGGCTCCTAACGAAGCATCTCCAAACACCCTCGTCAATCGATGGCTTCACACGATAATAGAAGCCTGCCAATCAAAGCCTTTCGTACCACAAACAAAGCAACAAACTCTCTCAATATAGTAAATCAAGTCAACGTGTATGTTCGCAAGTTCATCGAAAGCACAAAACACCTCAAGTTCTTTTTATATTGGGTAGCACTTGTATAATTTTGACATATCGTTGATATTGAAGAACTTCAATTATACAGGACTACGCCATAAAACACCACTTCAAATTTATGATTCCTAAAGAACCATGATGTAATCCTGACAATTTACGGCTTTAGAAATCCTGATCGAGGAAGGCGCTCCGTTTTGCGGTAGTAACGAGTAACCCTTAACCGATGGGCCTTAAAAAAGCGTCCCTTCCCGGCACAGCACGCACTGCACGTTTTTCTTGTTATTTTTTCTTTCGTACGTGCATGGAATATTCTCCTCACGACTGAAATTGCTCGGGTGCTCGTGAATAACTGGGAGAAGAAATGAAAAATACCATTGTATTATTATATGTTAACAGTATTTTCCTGATCACAATATTGTGCGCGTGTTGCTTACCAAGCAACCCAGAGTTGACGTTACAATACTATAACTCTTCACGATTAAACATTAGAAGGCAAAAGCTGAATATACAAATATTAGTACAATTATAAAGCTAAGATAAGAGAACCATTGGTAGACATCATTAACAAAAACTGGGAAAATTATCAGGAAACTGCCATAGGATAAAGGAGAAGATAGAGGTATATTCACCATCTCTTCTTGAAAAATGCGCAATTGTTTTAAAAACTATAGCCCTAGATAACGAGAATGGGCAACTTAAAGCTGAACCATCGAGGGGGGAAATCTTCAATCAGATTATTCAAGAAAACTTGACGTGAATTTTCGCTTCTACCGCACTGGCACAGCAGCTGCACAAAAATCAATAATTCCAAGTACACACACGTTTATACTCAACATCGATGTTCAAAATCGGGAAAAGTCGCAAATGATAATGACAAAAGATAGGAACACAAGGACAATTTCTTATACAGAATGATCATTATCAGGGGTTTACACTTTTCCCTAGAGCCAAAAAATAATTCTGCGCACAGTAGAATATAAAAATGAGAAGCATGCAAATCGCTAACCTGCATATCTCATATTACTCTCCGCATTCCGTCAAAATTCATCCGATAATCCGAAGGAAGGGGGAAAATCCGCGAAAGAATTTGACGATGAGCTAGTGAATTTTCACCAGGAATATACTCGGCAGTTTATTAGCAGTGGGTTTCAATCTGGAAGTGTACAAAGACTTCAGTCACATGATAGCAACAATTAGCTGAACATGACATAAAAATTGTAAATGTATCATTACTAACAGCTCCTCTACAGGATCCATTCGCACCACGTTGTTGAAAACTAGAAAACGAGGAAAAACCGAGGGAACGACCGGTATACAGTAGAACCTCGGTTCACGACCGTAATCCGTTCCAGAAAACTGGTCCAGAAGCGTTTTGGTCGAGTTCCGAATCTATTTTTCCCATAAGAAATAATCTAAAAGCAAATAATCTGTTCTCGAACCCACAGCAAACAGTAATGTATCTTTAAAACTATATTATAAGGATGAAAAATCATCTATTCGAACAGTAAATAAAACATTAACCATTATTTTAATAAGGCTCTTCTTAGGAGGCATGATTGAGGACTAAGCAACTCCAAAATGCGAGCAACACAGCTATAACACGAGGAAAAATGTATGTACATTATTAATGAACGGAGAGATATAACTTAACAGCAGCGTGGGTGAATAACAACTAAATCTAAACTAACAACTAAATGCGCTCGAGTCGACTCGGGATACTGAACAAGCTGCGCACCACTCGCGGGTTGGTCGAGTTCCGAATTTTTAGTCGAGTACGCAGGTAAATTTTGTCCGAATTTTATGGTCATAAACCGACTTGTACGAGTACAGAAACGTTTGAGAACTGAGGTTTCACTGTAATGGCAGCAACAAGCAAGCCACTCGACCGTCACGTAGGTTTCGCTATGAATGAAGGCCTCGTACTACGAAGATGAACGCGCACAACTTCATTTATACAGGGTGTGACAACATAACTTCCTTTTTTGCCTTTCATAGAGTTATGAAAAAAGAAGGTTATGTTGCCGCACCCTGTAGAAGAGGGAAGGTTCCATGTCAGTGTGTAGTTCATATATCAAAATAAATATCCAATGAAGAATTTATCCATGAAATTCAAATACGGAAGGAATGCTCGACAAAATATCACACAAAATATAAAAAATAATTTATGAGAATTTCAAGTGCAGGAATGAGATTTTTGCGTTTATTATATAACACTAGTACTATTAGAACAATTCAACTGTTGTCTAGCATGGCGCATATACAGGGTGTCTCCAAAAAATATACTCACTTTTGGACCGCCCATTACTCATATATTTTGTTTTAATTGCAGTATTTATTGACATAGATGCAAGACTAACGAGTTGAATTAAAGGGAAAAAACATTGAATTCAAAAAAATGAAATGCAGTAAAAGAAAACTTCAATATTCTTTCCGTATTCTAGTTTTCCTTTAGTAATGGGCAGTCAAAGCGTGAGCACATATTTTTGGGACACTCTGTATTTACAACGTACTCTTAGATAAACTTGAAAATAAAAATTAAATAATTGAATGAATAATAACCGGCAAAATAAATAAGATGTTTCAATATTTCTCAATCATCATCTAATATTCAACTGTATCAAAAATTCTTCACCATTCAAAGTTTTCTCATTGATTTTCCTTAAAAGTACGTTACTTCAGTGCGAGCTTTTACTAAGCAGGCATCAAGTAGCGTTGAACAAGGGGGTTGGGTGACCAAACTTTTAATGGTAAAACGTGAGTTCACAATTTTAGACATTTAACTTGAGGATTTATTTAATCAGAGGAGGATTTTACTTGGTGTCATTGTCCAATTCACCAAATCAAGTCCTCTTTTGATTAAATAAATAGCAGAAAGCCTCTTAAGTAATTGATCATTATATCCCATTGTTAGCCTCCTTTGTTTTTTAGGAGGCGAAATTCATAACTTTAGTCATCTGATTGAAATGAACTACATTCAACTTTTGTTTTTCCCGAATAACTTGTTCCGGATGAGCCTAGATTCTAAACGTTCCAATTATGTATTATGCTGACTTTTCTCCTTCATCAAAAATAAACACAGAATTTTGCAGGGGAAATTAATGGAAAGAAATTCTCCCTTAACAACTTCCCAGAAACAAGTAAATCACGGACTTGTGACCCTCTTAGCGAAGCAGGATCACAGCTAGTGCTGTCCCGTGTGTACGAATCAGTTCAGACTGATTTCATAGTCACTATCTTTTAACCCATTCCGTCACATTAATATACACAGTGTACCTCCTGTGGTTACGAAAAATCAGAAATGTTTTTCCACCAAACAATCAAAAAACACTCAAGAAACAAGAAAAAAACACTTAAAACAACGCTGAAACAACATCTTAGTACGCGGAAGAGTTAATCGAAAACCGTAAATTGACGTGAAAAACCAGTAGTTAAAAAAATTTCACTTCAATTGACGTGCAAACCACAAACGGGTTAAGAAACATGTGGTGTTCGAGCGCATGAAGTTTGGATCTCTGAGGCGCAGAAAGTGAGTGCGTGAAGTTCAGGTCAGGAAAAAGATTGGAGAATCACAGTCGCATGTACAGAGGGAAGTAGCACAGCACACAAGTACACGTGTCGCTCCTGAGGAGCCTGTTGGACTTAGCTCTACTGACCAGTGAACGCATCTCTGACACACGCTCGTGGCGACTCCAACTCTACTTGTTTTCTGCTTCATTTTATTGCAGGCAGTTTATGGCAACCATATTGCCATAATATTTCAGCCTCTATAGCCACGCGGCTGAAGAGGCTGAGTTTATCAGAGCAATTAATAAAGAGATAAGGCTTATAGAAGTGCATACAGAAAAAAATAAGTGACGGTTTTTTCAATAAAAATCGCAGTTATATACATACAAATGATTATCACTAGATCTATGTACTTAATTATAGATAGAGGTGATCATGAACATGTTATTCGCAGTTAATTTCCAGTTTATATGTGTATATATTAATAGCTCTAAATTATGTATTTCTCATAAGACATTAGTGTAATGAAACACAAAAGCGAGGTAAAAACAGAAACTGAACATTTTTACTTGCACACGCATTAAAACCAACCCTATAATTAATTGCATCTGGTTCCTGCAAGTGTTTTTTCACAAAGGAGATGGGACAAATATTGACTAGGGACCATCAAACGTATTTAACTACTTAATGCTAACTCTCTGTACCATGGTGAATGTAATTCCTCTCAAGAAACGCAACTACATGAAATTCATTATTCACACTTACTACAAGCAGAATTGGATATTTGACTATTTAATTTTAAAACTTAACTTTTTCATTCTCCGGCATATAAATTTGAAATACTCAACAGGAGCTCGCGAAAATACCCTAAACAAAAATAGCTCAACGCTTCCTTATGCTTCATTAGAATTCTGTAGAGGAGTTGACCGTTCTTTTTCTGCCATGAAACTGGGGTGTGTAGTGCCAGTGTTGCCAGAGCAGTTGACTGACGTGATGCTGAGGGTGTGAAGTGCCAGTGTTGCCAGAGCAGTTGACTGACGTGATGCTGGGAGTGTGTAGTGCAAGTGGTAGAAGAATCAATGCAGGGTTCCATATTCCTTCTTCTCTTTCTTACATAGTCTCTCACTGACGCTTGATCCAGTAATTTTAGTGTCATTTTTATTAAACAATGCACTGAAACCTCTCCTCCAGGGTACAAGTCTGGTGCTAATGAAAATTTTTATCAACATCTATTTTTTATTCACAAAATAAGAAAGTGGCATCCTCACCAGCTGTCAAGAATCCAATCAGGAAATTTATCTATATTTTATACTAAATTTAGCCTGGCTACAACAGATGCTTTCAAGACAGAGAGAATATTAACTCGCTAAAATACGGTCTCTCGGGCGAGTCTTCTTGAATATTTTGCTCGAGGCCGTCAGTTATAAGGCAAATCTTGAAAAGTCTTTACCATCTTTGAGCCCAACTTCTGATGGTACGGAATGCACATTATTACTTATACTGCGAGTACACATTCCGTTCCGACTATAATGAGCTACTGTACGTACAGTATATCTGAAATGGTAACGGTCGATATCAATCGTGTCAGAAAAGACAGAATTTAAAATTGCCACCTACAGAGATAGAGTTTTTCTCGTTTAATCCTTGCTGATCAGTTTTTGTGATTATAAAGAATGCTACAGGGTTGCAGTCAGGCAGTTATAAGTATTGTTCTTGCTAAAGGGACAGTTCATTAATTTTTTGTATTCACTTTCTTACTTCTATTTCTTTTTCACCTAATAGTCAATGACATACTCGAGCATTTTCCTTACATATCAACGATGGGTTCTAACAGAAGCAGGGTTTCCCAGTTCTCTTGCCTTTGGCTCCGTCAACTGCAGCGCTGAGTCAGCGATAGAATCCTGAGCGTACCAGCATCAAAACAACTTCCAACATCGAAAACAAACCTTCAAACTAAGATGTCCTTTCGTGAGGCGTTGATGTCTTCTGACACCGCGAAGGCTTTCTCTAAATCCGTTAACCTTCCGTCAGGCACAAGTTTGCCTGTGTTTATTATAGTAAAATTAAAATAACTGTGCCTGGACGATAAGATGTACCTAAAGGAAGGTCAACATGAAAGGGTGGGCAGAGCACTTTTCCAAACTGTAATTTTAAATACTCTCTCCAGTGACTTACGTTGATGCTGTATGTACTTCATACATTGTTATATCTACGTTATTAGAGTTCTTTTATTTTTAGTTTCTATGTTTTCAAACTAATTTTATTTCATATCGTATTTGACTGCAGTCAGCGTTACACTCCTTAACCTCCAGAGAGTGGACCAAGACTCTTGGTCGCTGTTTGTGCGCAGCATTTTTATTTTCAAATAAATTTTATCGAATTAGAATGCATTCAGTCTATACTCATTACCCTCCAGAGGACGACCAAACACTTATTGATCGACGTATAAGTCCCACAGGGGATCGGATCTCTGTGTAAGATATTGAATTTAGAATGTTATGCAAGTCAATATCAACTCGTGGACTATAATAAACTATCTTTGCAATAAGATCATAATCGTGCCATTGAAAAACTAATTAATTACACTAGTTTATTAACGAATTTGTCAAAAAACGCCTACTAATTTCAAACGTTCATATGATACCATACCGAAAATCTAATCACAGATAGAAAATCTTTCATAGAATCTAGTAAATAAAACCGGGTCCCCGTGAAATAAACACAGAAAATAACAGCAGAAAGAAGCAATGAATGCTTCTCAACGGTTCATCAGAAAGGCAACAGCCGTTCTGAAAATGCCTAACATCAAAATACGTGTTAATTGCTTTACACATATTCAATCTGCAACCCTAACTTCAATGTGTGAAATGCAGCAAAAAAACGCAGATACTGAAATTGTCTTGTTTTAAGTTCAAACTGCGCATCAAGGTTACTCGCTTTATTCCAATGAACCAAAGAGGACTTGGGGAGACTCGAAGTAAGACTAATTTTTGTCTTCTTGTTCGACCACTGGCAAAAGCGACCATCTTTCTCTACCAAACGCAATGCTAGGGAAATATTGATAGAACAATAAGCATCTCAGTAAAAAGTGCTCGCAATCTTTCATTACAGAACTTTCCTAGGCAGTAAGGTCAGATACCCACTTCCAGGCAACTCGCCACTGTCATTCAAAGACCTTTGTCTCATGCTGGAGACGACGGGAAGAATTCCTTTTGTACATACGTCAATGAAGTTTAAATACAGCTGTCATTGTTTTTTAATCTTCAAAGTGCTTCCACCCAACCCCAAAAAAAATTGAAGAGTCCAGGTCACTTTCGAATCGAACAGTAGGTAGAGTACACTTGACTTTTTATCAAAGAATTGTCACCATTCATCATTAATTTACGAAGGAAGAAATTACATGTTCGTAATAAAGTTAATTATCTCAGATTGTTTGCAATGTTTGATTTCCAAAATTGTCCTAAAATGCTGTGTATCTCAAAGGTCTCGCTGTTAGTGTCATAATGGTCAACATTCTGCCAACAAATGACCAAAAATCCCGTCATGGACCATTAGCAACACTTGCGCATTAGTGTTTCAATTGTGCCGTAACAAAAGCAGCTTTGAAGGACTCATACCACCCCGTGTACCTCGGTAATGAGCATCAACTACGTCGCCGCAACCATTGTGGCAGTCGCATCATTAATGAGAGAGACAGTCCTAATTATATTATGATTACATTATGATCTGATTCATTATCATGATGAACACGACGAGCGATAGTTTTGCACTTCTATTGGTTTGTCCTTGCACAGCTGTGAGAATTGCACGTATATTATTAGCGGCCTCTCTGTAAGTGGTGCCAAGCTCTATGTTACCCTGAACCCCGAGTTAAGGGCAATTTTTGCAATGAAACCACGCAATGTATTTTCATATATGATGGCATAAAAAAGTAGAGAATGATTGTAATTTCGAAGCCATAGAATAAAAGTTCATTATGAAAGAGGCTTCCCATAATCAGATACCTCTAAGCTCTAAGGGAAGAAGAGCGTTCTAATTACACTTTAACTTGAAACCCACCGACATTTTTCACATTGAAGGAGGAAAAGAATGGAAGCACCTTGAGGATAAAGAATGATGACATGATAACAGCAATAAAAAAAACGTGTCGAGTGCCACGTATCACGGTGTAAACTTTAACAAAAGAGAAATTCGATGACAGACTAGGAAAATAATACGATAACGTATGACAGTCGGAACTATGACAGGGTTTCTTATAATATCTAGTCTTTCACTGCGTCACAGACTCAGGTCCTGGGTTGCCAATCCCGAAAAGTGCATTACATTAGAGGAACGGAGAGGAGGACAAGTCCTATTCCCGTCCAATCGAACGCATTGGTCGACAGGGCACTAGTTGGCTCCAAAATTTGATGAAAAAACTCACGAGTATGAATTTCCAGCTGAATAACACACACTTATTCGTAAAGCGCAAGGCCTACCGTCCATCTTGAAATTACTTTTTTTAGTTACGCAGTTAAATTACGCTAAAAATATCCCGCTCTACTAATGTCGATATTCAGCGTCTTCAGTAAAGGCATTCTTAAAAGTATACATGTCCTTTTAGAGCGAGCGTGTTTCACCATACAACTACTGTTCGTTTGAAAAATCTTTCATCTAATAGTTCCTGAAATGAGATAAAGATATCAGCAACTGTACCGTCAACAAACACATCCTCGTATTCGTGCATGTACATACAGTAGAATTCCTTTTAACCGACACTTGCAATTGATATTGTTTTCCTTTTATGTCCAGCGTGTCTATGAATTGTTTGTGGTTACTTGGGTGATATAATAGGAGGTTTAAATAAGGTATTCATTAACCTCCTATTATGCCGCCTGAAATAACGGCATTTATTATTAACCAGCAACTGCAAAAGTCCCATGGGTGCCGGTTAAAAGGACTTGCACTGTACTTGGCTTCAGAAACATGAGCTCTTTGGTGCAAGCGGTATAACTCACATGGACACGAGGACATGCATTCACGCAGTGTAATGTGATCCGGGAAGCACCGAGCCTGTTGAAAGACCAAGGCTGAATTTCATCCCTCGAGTGCACCGAGTTCTAAAGCATACGTGATAATTTATTCAAGTTATGATACAACTTAACAATCCATTTCAAGAGATAGCCGAAGACAACTTAGATCACTCCTCCAAACCTCTGTAACGCAGGCCCGCAGCCAGAGGTTTCTTCCTAGTTTGAGGCATGCACAGCAGTGGCCAGTAGCTGTAGCTGGTCCACCACAAGCCATGATAAAGTCCTTTATTCTTCCACACCATAACTTTTGAATAAACCAGGTCAGAGATTTGCTGTTCACACTTATTTTCTATTTTTGAACTTCGCACACATTTTCGCATTCTAGACAGATTCGCCTCCGCCACTTAGGACCCGTCTCACGTCATCCATGTATTTTTAATGTCAACTTAATGCTCTTTAATTCTCTTGTAGTTTCTCTTACTTCTGCCCTCTTTTACTGTGTTACGGGAACATAAGCTGTTCATCAGTATCGTTATTCCTTATTCTTTATGTTTCCTAATTTCATACTTCATTATATCTAACGTACAATTCCTATCATACCAGTCAATACGGTCATCTTGAGCACGTATACTCTTTGTTGGCTCCACTCTGAGTTTTGCAGTCTCCTTAAAATGAAAATAATCAGAAAAATTACTACGATTTACTTTTCTCTACCAAATGTCAAGTTCTGTACAAATAAACACTCCTTTTGAAGCCCTTCCTACTCAACATTCGTCCCATAAATGATGCCCTTCCTCTTCTACGCCTCACATTTCAGCGATACACGAAATTAAACAATCAAAACACCACATTTTTTCCATGATCTCATCACTCGAGTCCACATTCATAGATAAATAAATCAATTGAACATTTTTTTTCCGTCATGCTACATACGTACTTCATATACTGTCACTAATTGCCTCAGATTCCGACCTGATCAACGAGGTGGGCTGAATCATTACTCAAAAGTAAAGTAACCACCGTGCTTATTTTTGTCCAAGCATGCATCCTTGTATCATTCTGGAAAGGCCATGCTTCAATTTCGCATTGATTTACAGTAACCTCTCAGTTTATAATGCCCTTATAATGCTCCGTTTATAATGCCTAGCTTAGATACCTAGCTTCCCTCACTCTTCCAAGCATACTTCCAGACTAGAGCTATTGTGCCTCCAAACAAAACCTTGCTCTTTCCAGTCACCTAAATATCATTATACTCTCCCGTACTCGACTTTCATTTTCCTAGTACTTCTAAGCTAATTAGTTGTAATTTCACTTGAAACACGTACACGCATTTTTAAGAGGTATCCAATGCTCACAGTTCAGAGATACGCGAGCGTCTCTGTTCCATAAACTCTTCTTACAGCTATCCAACTATTTCTTCTCAAGACAGTAATAGAGGTGATAACCTAGTCTGTACGGTCACAGCTCTCCATTATTTAGGCATGGGGAATGAAGAAAAATGAGAAGGATGCATAGAGTTTTTAAGGATGTTCAAAAAATCGTAAAAAATCGCTCTTCTAAAGGTAACTCGGCAAGAACTAGCGTCAACTTTAACGACGCACTAACAAAATCTTGCGTTACTTGCAGACCATAACTGCATAACTGCAATAGGAAAATTGATACGCAAAGTGGGGCATCGAAACTCAAGCTTGGACACTAAAATATCTCAATTTCATTCGTTTCTCTGTTTTGTCGTAACTGATTATTACAGAATGCAATTCCATCATATTATACATAATATAATAAATTATATTCTAGTATATCATGGAACATAATGGAGCAGAAAATAATCCAATTCTATGTCATAGAACATGTGTAAAGATAATGCACGTGCTGACGGGATCAGCAGGAAATATTAAGAAAACTTGAAGCGGCATTGCGTTAAGAGTAGGACATTATTGAACGCTGGCCAGAATAGAGGCCCAGAAAATGCATCAACAGCTTAATTCTCAAGTGGAATTTGCTAGACTTTTCTCATTTCACGTCATGAGCGTTTTCCCACGTTGATAAAAATTACTAGCGTTTTCTATGATCCATGCTGCCTGTGCGTGCTACACTAACAGTAACCACGACGATGGTGATGTTTCATTTTCTATTGCCGTTATTATCGAGAACAAAAGTGCCGCCAACCCAACAAATTCTTCCTTTTTACAACTCCTAGGATTGATATTCATTATTTTCAGATTCCACTTTCCTAAAACTGGTTATAAAAATGTTATCAAAAAGACGTATACAGTTTGTAATCACGCAATTTTCAGTACGTTTGATGCTACCACAAAATAATAACCAATTCATAAGCTTAACAGTACCATACTACTCGTTAGCATTCTACGCTTAACTCGGAATAATTATATCTACCGATATAATTAAATAATACATAATAATTAGCATTTATTTAAAGCTTAATTATGATTTTCGTGTCAAATTAATAAGGAACGGCCAGCACGTGAAGGAAATGCAGCAGACAGACAGCAGATCCCCTCACATGCTGAGTTTTGTTCGAGCTCAAGAACAAGTTCTCAAGTTACTACTGGCGTCACGCTCAACAAACATCCATGTAGGACCTAGTTTCTGTTTTGAAATTGAAACCCTGATACTAACTATTTAGTCATACACTGTCCGTTATGTTCAAAAGTTTAGTCTTGCTAAAAGCTAGATGACAAGGTTTTGAATCTATGAAAGATATTGGGAGACATGAGGTGTAGTAAGCCAAATGTTTGGATTAGCTCGTCCCTCATGTAACTATAACAACAACTGTGAACCATAAGACTGGACGATCACCTGAGTATGCCTGAGTATTAAGGATCAAAGAGTTAGGCAAGAAGAAAGAAGATACTGTGACATTGAGTCGCAAATTTATGTATAATCAGATCATGTCGAAATGGGAACTTATCTTTCGACGACAAAAATCCCGTAGAACAAAGACTACGTGTTTTAGTCAACATTAACACCATCATAATAAAGCACTACGGATCCAAACGATAGAAGATGAGCTTCGATTGCATCAGCGGTACAAAAAAAGGAAAACAAACAGCTCATGCAGAGGGCAAGTGATCCACCAAGAATGGGAAGAGATCAACGGTTTGAGTAGAATTCTGATAGGCAATGATTCCTACAAACGTGTATTAAAGGTAACGAATAATGAGTGATTAAGAACGCAACCAGAATAACAAGCAAGCAGTAGTGCTCCTCTGCCTCACGAGGCTACAGACATCGATCAAGTGTTTTTGAAATGGGAATTGCCTCCTCGAGAACTTTCGCCAAATGTACGATATCGACGCATGGACAAACATGCGAACGAGATCCTCGTAATTATTAATTTTTGTAGGACTACTAATGGCTCAGAAAACAATAAAAAAGGGTAAAAGCGTTCACTAATACATATACCAGCTGAAATAAAACTACGTACTTTAATATGTGGAGAAACACAAGTAAACAGCAAACACCGAGCTTAAAATGATAGAAGAAATTATCTCAAGTGAGTGCTCTGTAGTCCCAAGTTCAACTAGACCGTTTAATTGAGAAATGAACTTCAACACAAATGAAACAGTCAAAATTAAATGGTGCCCAAGAACGAGCAGTGGTTTGAGTGGATGTGTGCCGTTGTTTCGGTACTTAGTATCCTTCTTGGTATGGGTAATGATATGAAACACATTATGGTATCCATTTAGACTAACGATTTTTGAGTTTTAGAATCAACAAATAATACTTACCGACTTTCGTCGTCAAATATTTCAACACAACGTCCATTAGCAATAGATTTAGCATAAGAGTACAGAGAACTATCCGTGCAAATTGAAAGAAAAATGTATTCAACACAGCGCTTTAGTTCTTATTGATTATAGAAAATCAAAGCCCTTTGAAAAAAGGAAGTTATGTTGCTGCACCCTGCATTTCCGGCAATGCAATATTTTTCATCCCTTCTCGGCTTTGGAGAAGCGTGACATCAAGAACTAAGGCAATCGTACCCGAATAGAAACCTGTAATCGATAATGCAAGGTCAATCGTTGGCAATTATGTTCCTTACACAGATGTCCATCAAAGGCATAGTTTTCTATCCTCAAATAAGTACTCAATCAGCATCCACTTTCAAACTGGTTCGTACTAATTATGACTTGAGACCGATTACAAATTTTTGTTTGGAAGTCAGGAGCAATAATAAATAGCTCTTAAAGGTAAGAGTACACCTGAGGTCAATTAATACCAAAATTAACTGACTAAATTAACTGAACAGCAAAATTTTATAATTAACTGAAACAATTTAATATAAATGTTTACTTGTTTTGCATGAAATAAAAGGTTTTAACTCTATATCTAAAGTTTCATCCGTTTGCGTTCGCAGAAATTTAACCTAACTAATGAAACTGTGAATTTCTGATCTTAGGTTTTGTAGTTTGGTAACTCAAATTTAGAGAAAAAAAAATGTGTTTGTACACGGTGGCTTACAAGTAAGGCATTTTTCTAAAAAAAATTAAACAATAAAACTATAAATTTTGAAGCGATCCGCTTAATTTCAGATAAAAGGAATGATTGAAAAGTTCAAATGAGATGTAAAGTGTGGAACATAATCTTTATGTGTGACTTTGCGTGCCACACGGGCGACGATGCTGAAAACAAGTTTTGCGTAATCGCCATACAAAATTTGTAAATTAGAAATTTCCATAACATTAATTGGGTACATATAAATATGTTCTTGGTCTCATTTTTTAAGTCAATTATTGTAGATTATAGCCACAACAGAGATTACCATAGAAAACGGATTTTTTAGCTGGTGGCGTCTTCAGCCTTGTTACACGGAGCACCTCATTCCTTTTGTAGGTGACCCTCAATATTGGTCAATCAAAAATGTGTTCTTTTAACGGTGTTGCTCATCACCTTAGTTGACGTCTCCGGAGTTCTCCTGTTAGTTACCTAAATCATGTTTTTATTCCTGTAATGTATCAGCCATTTCAATGCAAACTTTTGCCTTCAGGTATTTCTAGAGAAAAAAGTCATGAGCACTGAGATTCGGAAAACGAATCGGTTACATTACTTCACCAAAACGAGTGATTGACCGGTGTGGAAAAAATTATCTTTAACGGGGCCATCAATTTTCCTACTGTATGAGCAGTAGCTCCATCCTGAGAAAAGGCATTTTCCATGTTGAAGTGTCTCGGTTTAGACAACAAATATTCTTAAATCATTTGTCTATAACGGCTTTCATTAACAGCAACCGTATTACCATCAGCATCTTCACAAAATACGTTCCAATGATTCTTGAACAGTTAGTGCTACACTACACTGTTAATTTGGCTACCTGAAAATTCATTAATTTTACTGAGGTTCTGAGAAGCCTGTAATCTTGCCTATTAACGTAACCGTTGATGCGACAATGAGCTTCATCGGTCATGATTAGGTTCGATATAAAATCTTAATTTTCTGCAAGCTGAGAAAAATTTAACCACAAAATTTGACTGCTTTTGGCAGTCTGTGAGATGGAGCCCTTGAATTGTTTAATTTTTTATGGATGGTAATTCGAATCTTTAAGCAGAATACGTTGCAGTGAAATGATGAATATTCCGAGTTGAAAAAAACGTCTAGTCGACGAGCAAAATTCGCCAGAGCACACTATGTTGAAGCATCATTTGGTTTGTCGGTTGCTTTGGTCTGTGGTCAGTCTGTTGTTGCTTCGGTTTCTTTCCATTTAAATGCCAGCTTTTTAATGCAGTTTTTCGGAGAACTGCTTCCATCATTGAAAATATTCCTAGAATTCCTTTGCACTACAATAACAAAGCAATCATATTGGAAGCAAAGTTCCACTATTTTTACACGTTGCTGTTTTGCGTTGCACTCCATTTTCAGATCGAAATTTTAAAACTTTTATAAGCAATCTGTAATGATTGTCTGTAAAACTGATGCACTACATAAAAGAACATTAAAATCTCTTCCATTCAAAAGTTACCGAATCTCTTTAACGTTTGCAGTTTTATTGTTCTTCATTTCAAAAAGCACCTTACTTTTGTACTACACTTTATGTATGTGTGTATGTATGTATATATATGTATGTATATATATATGTATGTATGTGTGTATATGTATATATATATATATATAT
>VCRD01001113.1:0-16066 GCA_006783055.1 Trinorchestia longiramus
CCCTCACTACCACTCACACCACACACCCTCACTACCACTCACACCACACACCCTCTGTACCACTCACACCACACACCCTCAACGGTCAACATCATGTCTGACTGCCACACATACACCATCGCTAGAAGACAACGCTGCCTCAGCGTTTGGACAATACTCTTTAATTCCCATTATTTTGACGCAGCTGCTCCTTTCGTGTCAAAATGCTCACTGCAGCACCGGTGTACGTACTCCATTCTAAATAAAGGACTCAATTCTTTTCTTGACATGAATCGTTAAATCGGTATTGCTATTTCGGAAATGACCGAGTTTTCATCGGGTATCATACACTTTGCATTGCTGAGAAAATAAATCTCTAACAGTCAGTACTGATGCATGAATCAGTAACATGGATATAAATTTATGAGTACACATTGAAAATTTTACATTCTATGTTCCTAAGTTCCTATATTTAATCACAGTTTTTTCTTAACTTTAGCCTACTCCAACCCTTATGTCAAAACTGTGACACTTAGTCAGACTTCATTCTAGACACAAACTTTCATGCTCAATATTAATTTATACTTGATAATTTAACTACTTTTAAAAAACGCAATAGCAACTCTCATGTTCAGCCTTATCTCTTATACTGAACCTAACTGTCACTCGTATTCCAAGTTGTAACATGTATCTCTCTTCTAATACAGTCGTGAAAACATGGCGGTGAAGAACTAAAGTTGTGTCGTGTCGAGGATAGATTTCTGTTGACACTTATTGGCAGTAGTCTTGAATATAACACTACGTTGTACAGAGGCAGTAGCCAAAGGTCTGTGACCTTGTTTAATGCTGCAAGATGATTTTCACAGCGTGATGAAATGCAGAACTCTATACAGGTAATCGACTGCAACCAGTTATTATCGATCAAAAATGAAAACGAAATTATTCAGTCAGGCTGAATAATTTCGCATAAATGCTGGGCTGGTCTTGTGTTTTTTCTCAATGACTGAGAGAATTCAAACATAGTCCAGAAATTTAAACGGGTGGAAGAGTTCATGCATTATTTCTTTTATTTCACTGTTCACAAAAATATCGCAGGTCGCTCGCCCAACTATTTAGAATAGAAAGCAACGTCAAAGTTTATCTTCACAAGTCAAGAGATTGACACGGAGACTTCCTTCACCCAACAGTCCTTTTCCTACCTGATTAAGCATCCTTCTCAGTCCCTCAGACTTACAAATGAAGTAGCGCTCTGGTTTCTTATCAAAGACTTTACCCGAATTCAAGACCGCAAAGAATAATATTCGAGTTCTCATGCGACAGATATGATGACCGCATGGACTGCTATGCACTACAAAATGAACGACTGACTGGACTACTACTTTGAAAATTAATTTACAACTGATGTCTATCCGAAAACTGTACAATATAATAAAATTATTTAGCTTTTGCGGGGAGTGGTAAGGAACTTAATAGAATTAATATTTGAAAATTATAAATGAAATACATCTCATCCGCACAACATATATTACTAACTTCGATCCACTGATTTTTTGCTCTCATCGACATGTTCTTAACTTAATTCAACTTCTAAGTTCAAACTCACATTTTCAACTTTGTCTCCCATACTCGATCCGTCCTGTCTATTTTATACTGCTTAACCTGAAGCTTCATAATTAACGTTACCTCTCGTAAATAGAAAGCTATGGCTTAGCCTTTAGTCTCATACTAACTTAAAAGGTGGGTGGAAAAATAGACTGTGTTGCTTCATTAATTCTTAAATCTTATCTCATCTTCCACAACGTAATCCTGCTTATGCCTCACTCTGAACCAAGATACGAATTTTTTGCTCCAATGCACGTAGGCGTGTAATCCTACTTAATTGTTAAGAACTTGTGAAAACTTTCCATCAGGCCTATAACTAGAAATAGGAAGTCTGTGAGACATTCAAAGAAAAATAAGGATTCAATTACTCATAATGTGAGGTTGGGTGCCATCCACATCCCAATTTATGACAACCACCAACACACATCCTGTGCACGCGTACTACAAGTTTGGAGTGCACGAAAACAACACGTGTAAGTACACTTCAAGTCTGGAGTACACGTCAAACAAAACGTGCACGTACACTACAAGTCTGGAGTACACGTCAAACAAGCTTGTGATCCTAAGTAGAAAACGACGTACTCATGAAAACCACATCGGCATCACAAATTACTTGATACACCTGTACCACCTACGATATACTGATGTATAATACTTGGTCATCTGGGATATAACTGGGATACATCTTTACTAGAGCCGTGGTTCATGATCATATCCACCTCTCCATTTGGCACAGCGCCCACCAGCATCCAACTCTTCCCAAACTTTAACTCCTGGTCGTAACTTCAGTAATCTCTCCTTTAGCAGCAACTCCCCCCAGTCTTCCTTACCACAGAAATAGCCCTGCTAAGTTCATATACCACCACCCATTTCTTTCTCATTAGCTCTAAGCTTCGTTTCTAGAAGCTTTATCAGATCGAAACTTTTACATCCATGACATTAAAAAGTCCTTTTGTTCCCACGCTTGATAATCCGCCAAGAATTATGCATCAGAAATTGAAAAGTATTACGACTCGTTTCCACAAACCCAATGATATTGTCAGAGGTTATTTTTTTCTGAATTGTAGTTCAAGAATCCGAAGCTCTGTTGGCAATTGTGAACCAAAGTATTTAAAACTATTTTTTTGCGTTTATGAATCAATGTGGAGATTCTTGCTTATGTAGAATGCGAAATATTATTTCAGGGATATTAAACTGTCAGCAGTTAAAAAGAGTTCAATTGGAAGTCAATATCTACTGACTACCAAACAATACGACAGTGAATTTTCACGATTCAAATCTAAGAAAATTGCTAAGATCCTAACTCTAAATGTAGTATTATAAAATACTCTTTGGTTTTGACTCTTTTTAAATACTTTCACCTGTTTTTTTGAAATGTAGGTTCTAGTTAATACTTTAGCACAATGAAAAAAGTAAGGATAAACCTTTCAAAAACTATGGAAAGGTCATAATTTGCTTATGTATTTTAAAGACCCTTCACATTAATGAAAAAATTTTACGCCTGATGAAGACCTCTTTTGCTCAACTGTTGTTGATAACTGCAGGGGATGACATGAACCCAACATTAGCAAAACTGAATTATGGCCACAACTAAAAAGTGTAAAAACATCCAAAATTTTAAGAACACTTATTCGGAACTGAATACATTTTCTACATTGTTTCTTTGCGAAAGAAATTCGGTATTCTGACAACAACTCAACCCGCAACTTGACGCGAACAACAAAGTTGTAAACTTGGTTTTCTGAGCACGTTAAGCAGAAATTACATTGCGCTAAATAAATTTCGCGCTTGGCACCTTTGGACGCCTGGCAGCATGTACATCCAGAGGAGCAGCTTCCTTATTTACTGGTTTGAACTTCACACCTGTAAAAAAACTAATGATAATAAATAAAGTCTAATTTTATTGCCATTTTACTTCTAGAGACGTCTATGTAGTTCACGCACACTAGTGTTTTTCAAGGCAACTATTGTTGTAATGGTTTTTTCTGTTTGATCTCAAGCCCATGAACGTCACAACGCGTAGATGTTCTAAAAGAACAGCAACACTCAACAAGTCTTTGATCGCGTGTTTGAGGTGGACAAAAATATTTCTCCGAAGTTCTCTCGTTCCCCACGTGGCTTACGTAATGCTAACAAATATTATTCTACTATTTCGTGATCACGTAACATTTGAAGTGTTTTCTTGAAAAATATGGGTACGAGAAATGTGCACTACGCTCATGACTACACCCTCATGACTGGACACTCATGATTACACGCTTATGACAACACGCTCATGACTACACGCTCATGACTACACGCACATGATTACACGCTCATGACTACACGCTCATGACTACACGCTCATGACTATACGCTCATGACTTCACGCTCATAGCTACTTGTTCTACAGACACCACCAATCGGAGGAAAGGAAATAGGGTTCATCTGAAATCAGACAGAGCCAAAGATTCGTTAGCCGCATATCAGGCACTGAAGCATAAATCATCATACAATTTGATATCATAAATGGTCTTGGTATGAACAATATATATTACCAATTCGTCCACCAAATTCTCCTGAGCTTTTTCAATTTTCTAGCACGACGAGGTCTAGAATAACTGCTGAATGTTATAAAAATAGAGTCCAATAACCAACATTTGATCACAAACATGTCAAATAAACACCTCACTGACATGGAAAGAAGAACTCCAACGAAGCTTATGCCATATGCGCTGCAGCCGAGCAATCCCTTTTCCTCGAAGTCAACCTCCCCAGGGCTTTAACTTGCTCACCAGAGCCTCAGAAGTAAACAGGTTTATGGGCGTGCCTTTCAGGAAATCTATAAAAGTTACACGTGTCACCATCAGACAACTGCAAGTAAATCTTATTTCTTTGTGTTCTTTCAGTTTTTGCTCTTTATTTCCTGGTAAATCTTGCAATGCAGGACTTATCTTTTCCCAAAAAGAGATGTGCTGAGCCATCATTGCTGAGATTTTCATTTATTGTAGGAGTACTATGGAAAAATGTTAAATGTCGACGCGTGTTCTGAACAAAGTATGTGTTGTGTCTCGTAATCAGTTATGCTTAGTGCTCTGTTCAAAAAAGAAATGAAGAATCAGTAAACAATGTAGCGAACTTATAACTAAATTTATATTCTGCAACAGGTATCTGAAAGAAAACAACGTGCATTCTGTTACGTATGTACAATAGGTTATTTAGTCAGTAATTATTCATAATTTGTTACATTTTATTGTAATACAGCTGCTGTATTTTCTTTTGTACGCAATGGAAGGGAATACGAGCTCTATGTCCCATTAACAGTCACAGCAATTTAGAAAGAAAGGAAAACAGTTTATTCCAGTATCATTGATACACAAAATATTCAACATTAGGGTCATAGCAAATGATGTTTATTTCGTATGTCATTCAGAAGTGTATCAGTTTAAATATTTTAATTCTTAATTCAGAGTTCCCACAAGTGGATTCTATTATTCTTTCGGTTTTAAACATGAATCGGAATGTCATTTTATCAGCTATGTTTACTGCTGAATGATTCAGCTTGGAATACTTCAATTACTCAATTGTTGGAAACCTCATAAATTTCCAACCAATAACTGGAAAAACAGAAAAAAATTCTATCTTCAAAAAGATGTTTTGCGAATGTATTCAGGCACCGGAAAACACATCATTTTAGCTTCTAAACGCAAATCATTTATTTATATTAAATAAAGTGAAATCAATTGCCTTTGAGGAACAACTATTACAGTTAAAAGACGTACGTCTTGATGTGTGAGATAGAATTTATGGTAAATAATGCTAGAGCTACACCAACACGAAGGCGTTAACGTCGATGCGAAATCACTTGACTTTGAAAACTTAAATCAGTTCTCACGCAATTCCCATTTAAGTTCAAACAGCATTGTTAGGTGTCAATGTTAGGTGTCAGTGTTAGATGTCAGTGTTAGGTTTCAGTATTAAATGCCATTGATAAGTTAGAATGGTGCACAACCACAGCCCACATGACTGTAGCACCACAGCTCGTGCAGACCACGCATGTCATGCTCGTAAGAATTGTAACAAGTCCTTATGTTTCACTTGCATTGTTATTTAAAATCATTGTCGAGACGCTCTTTGTAAAATAATGTTTTGTTTAACACGGTTGCGACGCCAACTAGTTGCTTAAACAATTTTGAGATTTTTTCGTTTTTTTCTCGTTTTTTCTTCATTCGACGTTGTAGGACTAAGCTTTTTAGTGAACCGTTTTCATGACATCAGACGTCAGTACATGATCATAAGAATAGTTTATGGTACAAAATATTGCTGCTTCTGCAGTGTGAGTTTACTGTTAACTAGTGTGTAATACACGCTAACTAGTGTGTACGCCTCACTAACTAGTGTGTATGACTCACTAACTAGTGTGTATGACCCTAACTAGTGTGTACAACTCACTAACTAGTGTGTAAGACTCACTAACTATCAGAATATTGTGCACTCACTCTGAACTCCGTGTATTGTCAGGAAATTTACTGTGAATGTGTATCTAACGTTGATAACATGTCTGTTAATTAACCTGGACGGTTTCTTTTATGACAACGAAAATACAAATTAAGAACACATTTTGGTTTCTAACTATGGCTGTTTTTGTTAATGTTTTAAAAAAGTAGATCATGTTTTCACTGACAAAAACAATGACAAATAATTGAAAAATCTTTTGTTACTAAGTACTTAAAAATAATTTTAGTCATTGCTGTGCTTGCAAAATATTCTCTCTAGCACTCCTGTACAATACTTTAGGTCAAGTGTCACTTTTAATGAGAGAAATATAAAGATTTTAAGTCTACCAAAAATCTGGCAATTCCAACATGAGTTATATTAAGAATGTCTGCCTTAGGATGAAATAACTGTACTCTCCTACTCGATGTCTGTTCCTAATTATATCCTTCGTATCCTAGTCTTAAGGAGCCAGACTGTACCATCCTTCTCAGCGCTCGTCCCTAATTGTATTCCTGCACATTTCAGTCTCTAAAAGTTCAAAATATCTGAAAGGCACATCGAGTCTGTCGGAGGTTCTTGTTTGCGACATTGACGTAGTTCTTTGTCAAACGAAGGCAATTTTCTGAGCAAACTGCCGGCACGACAAACCACCACATTTGACTGGAAAAACTGGAACCGCATTTGACTGGAAAAACCACCACATATGACAGGAAAAACTGGAACCGATGCAATGTTGTCGTCAACAATTGCTGTTCATATTTTTTTCCGTTTGACCCAGGTTTGTAGCTTGAAAAATAATAATTTGAGGTCTAGTAGACTTTCTTATAGCACTTTAAAATTTTAAATCGTAAAATGGTGTATTCTTGATGCTTTGACTGTCATTCCATGAACTAGGGCATCTGGTGAACCAGGCCCATGTCTCATTATATTCTAAAAATTATCAAAACTTGATTTTCCTTTTCAAAACTATCTTAGAAACAGTTCTTTCACGATGAATTTTATTTTTATAACAGTTCTTTCATGGGTCAGGTAATTTCAAGTCGTTAATACGTTGACTCCGAAGTGGTACGTATGTGTACTACTTGGGTTAGGTTTTGTAATTTTTTCAGATCCTTCTAGTGACTGTGCGTACAAAATGAAGTTTTACACCAATCTGGCAATCGGAGGCAACGTGTTAATATTGCCTTCTTAAGGACACCTGGAAAAATAAAGGACACTGAAGTCTCGTAGACGACAAAAATGAAGCAATATTTGTTAGCTATTCCCTATTTCCAGATGCAGTGTCAGCGTGGCAACGAACGTTAAAAAAAATTCCCTCTCGCAAGAGCCTAGAAATCACTCCCACTTTACGCACCGTTGTGGCTCAACTAATCAACTCATTAAAAAATGCTTGCAAAATGAGGCAGAAAAAAAAATTCCGCAAAAATTAAACTTAATTGATATCTATACTAATAATATTTTAGTTGTGATCGATATTTTACAGATGTTCTACACCTGTATTTAAAAACTTGGATTTTTTTTGTCCCGTCTTCTACCAGCTGTGGTGAAAATGGATCATTTGCGCTTGTTTGACGATCCAAATATTTAAATATCAACCGGCATCATGAATATTCTATTCCATTTTCGACAAGCCTTTCTGGTAACTTAGCTGTTAAACCCTATCACAATACAATTCCGAATTCATTCCATTATTCATTAGTCAACCAAATTGTAAATGCATTCCCATTAGTCCATCTTTTCCCCAAATTTTAAAATACGGTCCCATTATTCCATTAGCTAATTTCATATGCGACCCTATTATTCCATCTGCAGATTTCAAATGGAACCCTAATACCCCATTAGTAAATCAAATTGTCGTATAATTTTATTAGTCCATCAGCAAAGACTGTCCCAAATATGCCCCTAATTGTTTCAGAAGGCAAAATTTTAAATATAAAACGATTTTTTATTAGAAGACAAAATTCCCGAAATTAACCCGATATTAATCGAAATTTCTTGCAAAATTCACCCGAGTTGACGGTCCTTAAAACTCAACGACATTGTATTTTATTCGTTCAAAGCTGCCCAAAAAAATACTTTTTGTCTCTATTTTGCGTCATAAAAACAGACCAGCTTCTATGTTTAGAAATTGGAATCATTCGGCTTCAACATATTCATAAATAAAATATATTAATTTTCTAAATGAACCTGGCAAAAAATAATCACGTGAACGATCAATGAAGAATTTTTTTTTCATTGTATTCACAATATTATCCATTCAGGCATTAATATTTTCATCAGCTGTTTTATAAATTCCCGTGCATCCACTTATTCTTGAAAGTTAACCTAACCACTGCCAAATCCAAGAGTTATTTAGTCTGAAGATGCAAGCTGTGTTGTCCAATAGAATGAAGTCGTAGGAACGAAAAATAGAGAAAAATTTTCCGTACAAGAAAACAAAGCCTCGAAACTTGGTTATGCGTCCAGCGAACACAGCTTTTGTCCGCAACAAAATTAGCTGCGAGGCACTAACCCAGCTGAACTTACTGAAAGGAGCTTTCACTTCTGCTAAACTTTGAACACTGTGTAAAAAATTGAGTTTTCACCTCAGAAATGAAGGTTGTATGAATACAACTCTTCAGTCTTAAATTCCTGTTTAGAGCCACAGGCTGCAGGCACTCGAGTGGTCATGGAGGCTAGTGCAAGGTTAAACTAGTGAACAAAATAATTGTCTTGCCAATTTATTTTAGGCTTTGCCACTGGGAAAAACTGAATTTTGGAGAATATGGGAACTCAATTTTATCTCGTATAGATATCATCAGTTGCTTCTGAACTATCAACGAAACATCAAAAACAGAAATATAAAGTTCATCCAGAAGATTAGTTTAACCGAATTTATTCTACAAGCATAAATCCTGTGAACAAATGTGTCCTGTAAAAAAAATCATGACGTCCTATTGTATGTTCCTTTTCGTCTGTCTCCGTGAATGCTTAGACTCTGAGTTTAAAATCAGAAATTTGAGAACATCACTGTAATACTGCAACACAACACTGTTATACAACAACAGAACACTGTCATACTACAACAGATCACTGCTATACAACAACAGAACACTGTTATACAACAACAGAACACTGTTATACTACAACAGATCACTGCTATACAACAACAGAACACTGTTATACAACAGCAGAACACTGTTATACAACAACAGAACACTGTTATACAACAACAAAACACTGTTGTACAACAGCAGAACAATGTTATACAATAACTGAACACTTGCACTTGAAAATTTGCAATGAATTTTTATTATGTTTTTGAGCTTTTTTGAACAGTCTTTTATAATATTATTACAAAACACTAAAATTCATGACACAATTCATGACAGAATCTGCGTAAATAGAAACCTCGCTTGAGCGGTCGAAAAACTTTAAATCTTTTAAAAGACCAAATTTGAGAACGGAGTTGAAAGTAACAGCAAAAACAAAAGGTAAATTCGATAAAAAACAGCTTGATAATTAGTATTAAAATATTGCGGTTAATGCTGATCAGCAACTTCCTTTAGAAATAAAATGTTCCCTCGACATTATGACCATTAAATCGATTAATTAAAAAGTCTAATACTTGGCAACACTTTGCTTTAATTTTTGCAAGAACTGAGTTTACAAAAACAGAGTGCATTACTTCAGGGTGTCAATTAAGCGATAGAAAACATATTGAAACAAATTGAAAATTAAATTCATGCAAGTTTCTAAAAAATTTAAATAGATTGTTTAAATTAATAAATTTTGAAAAAAAATTCTAATTTTTAAATATTTTTCATAATTTGGTAATAGGAAAACAATAAAAAAGGTGCACATTATCATTCTATTTCATATCACTGCTCATTGAATTTTCAATCTAAAGAAAATCCTAAATTCTTTTCTCCTTCATGTTATTAGACAATAATTCAAAATATCATGACGTTGGCAATGCACCAAGTACACAAATAACTATAGAGAAATTAATTTTTATTACATGAAAAAGTTTTTCTTAAAATTAAAACTCCGCAGCGAAGTATTGTCCATGTAACCATCATATATGTACATGGCACAAATTATCATTCCAAAAAATATACTATCACAAGTCAAATACATTTCCAAGGCATTTCGATTTCAATTGATTTATAATGTCAGTGCATCCAGTGGAATATAATACAAGTCGATTCTAAATCATCATTACAAATTTTCGTCTGGACGATTTCTTCAGGAAATTAAATTTACAGCAAGAATTCAAACTCAACCACGTTCTTTTTTTATTGAATGAAAAAACTTTAACATGACATTTAAAACATAAATTCTGATTGTAGTTTATTGGTAATAATTCTATGTATTTATCAATGCACATATTTAGGAGTAGATATTGCGAGGTAAAGTTGCTTAAGAGCGTGACTGAAGGAAGCCTAAATGTCACTTTGTGAAGTGAAGCTGCCTCATAAAAAGAAAGCTTGCTGAGCGGACCCGCAGTTTGGCGTTATGAGATTTAAGGATCTTTTATATGAAGCTTAAACCGAGCGTAAGTGAAGCTGTTCAAGACTGCCTGGACGAGACAAACTGCAAATCTGCAGCGGGTGGATACTAAGAAGTAAAACGCGAAAGTGGCTTAAAAACTCAAATTTTACTGTATATTACAAGTGGGGAAAACCACTGCCATAACCACAAGACGTGTCTAGCAGGCACAGATGCTATAAAAACTTCTTGAAGCTGGATCAGCAGCAACGAAGGTTTAGACATGCAACAGAGTTAGCGAGGTGATATGCGGTTACAAGAGCTGCTGCAGTGAGGAGGTGAGGACTGAAGGCAGTGCTGCAAAACAAGAGAGGTAAGAACAGAATGAACACAACCTAAGATGGTATCATGTAATAGCACACAACAGAAATAATGACCATACATAGAAATTTATTTCTGCTCTCGGTGGGTAAAAAGCCACTATGTACATACAGTGGCGCCAAAAAGAAAGTCCGCACTGTCAGTATTTGCTAAAACTTGTAAATTACGCTAAATTTAAGGTAACTCATCAAAACAACCTATAAACCATTCGTTTCGGCCATGATTTCTCTAATTTTCTATACAAATTGACCTGAACCCTTGCATAGTCGAATTGAAAATCGAATAAAAGCATACAATACTAAAGTTACAATCAACGCCGGTGTATTTAGCGTAACAAGTTTTAGAAAATATTGGCAGTGCGGACTTTCTTTCCGGCGCCATTGTAGAGTAAATGAAGTTTATGGAGGTGTTAGAGCGAAGACCAGTTAGGAAAGTTAAAGCTACTGTCTGGTTTTAAGGCATAGACTCAGAAGAAATTTAATTTTAAAAGTTTACATAAAACTCGAGGAGTTTCACATATATAAGAAATTTTATTCACAAAAACTAAAGATTCAACAACTTATTTCCAACGATTATTATGAATTTGTTTTCGACAAGTTTTATCCAATTTAATACCTGGACACCTTTAGGAATTTACTAATCAACCTAAAATGAAAGTAAGGAGAAAAAGGTTTGCGCATAGAAACCAAAAACAATATGAAAAGCAACAGCAACAGGAATTCAGGAAAGTTTATTCAGAGACGCCGAGTGGAGTTCTTGTCTCACTGCAAGACGCCTTGAATGTCAAAAATGGATTTAGCACAGAAACAAGCACCTATCCGTAAAGTAACAGGTCTTCTAAGCAAAAAAAAACAGGAACTACCACACCAGCCACTTGTTGCATCGCAACTCCAAACAGCAAGAGGTTTAGTGACCAACCAACTCGATTGAAAATTCCAGTACAAAATGGAAAGACGTGAGAGGAGTTTCCCCACATGTCAGAGGTACCAGAAGATCCTGCTACTGTACACCAAAAGTCCCGGAACTTAAGTACAAAAAAATCTGAATGTTCAGAATTCAAAAATAATTTTATCAACAGAAACGAGCCCAGTTCTCAGTCACTGCTGGAAAAAATCGATTTCATTTAAAAAAATTAGGCAACTCAAAGAATAAAATTAAGAAGTTCGGGAATTAAATTTTGCTCCTACACTTACGATTCACGCGTGAGCACAACATTCACACGTGATTGCGACATCCACACGTGAGCGTGACATCCACACGTGAGCGCGACATCCACACGTGAGCGCGACATTCACACGTGAGCGCGACATTCACACGTGAGCGTGACATTCGCACGTGAGCGCGACATTCACACGTGAGCGTGACATTCGCACGTGAGCGCGACATCCACACGTGAGCGCGACATCCACACGTGAGCGCGACATCCACACGTGAGTGCGACATCCACACGTGAGCGTGACATTCACACGTGAGCGTGACATTCGCACGTGAGCGTGACATCCACACGTGAGCGCGACATAACATTCACATAAATGTGTGCCAGCAAGGCAGTGCACTCGAGCATCAGGGCGTAAAGTTCAGACTCAAAACTCGAGAATGAGCCCGGTCGATGGCAGGACTGAGTCAGGGGCTATTCAGCTGTGCTCAGTATTGTTTCCAGCTCACTCACCTGACCTAAGGTGGAACTGTTCAGCGCTATCTGTGTGAAGCTGAGCACTACTGTTTGCTGACTTCCTGGTGGAAGAATAGTGGAGACTTCGTGGTGGAAGACTAGCGGAGACTTTTTGGTGGAAAACTAGTAGAGGCTTGCTGGTGGAAGACTAGTAGGAACTTCCAGGTGGAAGACTAGTGGAGACTTCGTGGTGGAAGACTAGTGGAGACTTTTTGGAGGAAAACTAGTGAAGACTTTTTGGAGGAAAACAAGTGAAGACTTCCTGGTGAAAAACTAGTACAGGCTTGCTGGTGAAAAACTAGTACAGGCTTGCTGGTGGAAGACTAGTAGGAACTTCCAGGTGGAAGACTAGTGGAAACTTCCTGGTGGAAGACTAATGGAAGATTAGTGAAGACATTTAAAGACTAGTGAAGAGCAAAGGGAACTAGAAGAGGTGTTGTGAGTTCGATGTCTTCTGCCTCTGTAAGTTAGAACTTTTTTGAGAGAGCAACCGGTTGAGCTAAATATTATCTATTTAATTGTATGTTCATTTTGGAGTACCGTAAAAACAGTGACCTGGTCACTATTCTTAGTTTAAACGAGCGAGATATACTGACATTTTAAAGGAAAACACTGTCCATAACAATATTTTTCGTATACTTTTATAAAGGATGTGGGTGTACTCTAGAAAGATTTCGTTGTTCTTAACTAATTCTGCAGCATCAAGCATTTTCTGAAAATCCTCGTCAATGTTGCGAAGTTACCACTCAGGAAGAAGAGCAAATTTTCGCAACTTGTTAGTGTATAAAAGTTGTTTTACAGAGTGCAACAACATAACTTCCTTTTTAAATAAGCATTTTGCTTTGAAAAACAGAAAGTTATTCTGCTGCATTCTGTACAATAAGTCAAACTTCTCCTCGCCGCTTTGTGAGTTTAAAGAATGAACTCTTTTCGTCGAACAGTTATCTTAGAATTCATTATTTACTAAGTTGATAACTCTTGAACTAGATCTTTCTCTTGTCTTTTGCTAAGCAAATGCAGTTGAGGTAAACTGTAAAACTAAAAAAATACAATGCATCAGCAAATAAGATTATTTATCAGCTCATGAAATTCTTGTAAAAGTCTCTTTTGTTGTGCCCTAACAGTTATAGTGTATTCTATTATCTCTGTAATGTCAACAGCGGAACGTAATTAACATATATTGAGTCTCATTTTATCAATGAACATCATTTCATGGTTCCTTTATGTGGAAGAAACTGCTCATGAGAGGAAAATATTACCACAAAAAACTTTTCAATTTTCTCGCGTCAGTAATCTTTCTGTCCTAATGCCGTCAGATGACCTTGTCATTTGTGGCGAACCACTGAAGTTTTACTCAGTAAGTGGCTAACTAACACCTTTTAGTCTACCCAGTAGCAGCGTGTTTTCGATATCTTACTAGACAAATACCAGGACCCAACAGCAATTAATGTAAAACAAGAAGTTTTGTTTCCTTACGTAAGCTCACACTTTCCTATTCACGCAACTTCGTATTCACAACCCCACGGAGGCCACGTGTCTCCCTCCAAAACCTCATGCAGGCCAGACATCGCATTTGTTAACCATTTTTACACTAAAATTCCTGCACTAGTCATAAGGTTACATGGCGTTCTATAGGGCTCTCATCCTCACCTTTTGATGCAGTTAAAATTTATTCGCTATTTTTACTGCATCAACATAGATATGTACATTTTGTGTCATGATACATCTAAATTCAGTCGCTTTCCTTGCATTGAGAGACATGAATTTTTTGGGTGCGTCTGAACAATGTTGTATAGTGCCAGAAAAGGCTGTTCCCTCTCATCTCTCAGCAGCTTCCTGGCATTTCTATTGCTTGAAAGAAGTAATTTTTGATCAATTTGTGCGATAGAAAATGTTATGTTACTAAGAATGCAATGGCCTGAGCTAGCGTAGTCAGCTATATGGCCGTGCACGTCTTGTTTATAGTAGTCCTTGCAGACAATATAGTGTCAATGACACAAAGTCTATCACGCGAGACAGACAAAGTTATTTCATTGACTTCCAGATTCCTGAATCACGTTTTCTGTGCCCCTGCCTAGTTGGAAGGACACTTCAGGCAGAGACTCCAGACCCTGAAGAGTCGGTGGAAGAGCTGACACATTTCTACGAAGGTCACCGAGCTCCGAGGCTTCTCAAGGCAATAGAAAACAGTGTATAAAATGCAGCATGAAACTTTACAAAGAAATGGTAATAAAGTTCGCAAGACTTCAAAGAAGAGACTAAAAGGTAGGAACCTTGAAAAATGTAAAAAATAGTAGAGAGGGGCAAGATAGTTCGAGTCTGCTCGTAGAAGAGACATTGTCTGAAATATCAACTATAGTATCATGCAAAAGCGACACAATAAACAAATAGTGGTGAACACTTCATGACCTCAGATAAAACTTACAAGAAGTAAAATAGATGTTAAGGAGATCCAGTGTTATACACTAAACTAACTTCTCAAAAACTGGCAAATACTGACAGATAACAATACGGACGAAAGCAAAATACAAAGAAAAACTGAATCTCCGGTCCAACTCAAGTGTTAACTGAGTAACCCTAAACACTGCGTCTCGCTCCAGGCAGCAAGAAACTCTTCACTATTTTGGGGAAGGCTGGAGGGCTTAGAATTCTCCTCCGTTCATTTTCTTAAGGGTCTTCTTCAATTGAAATGTGGTTGTTCGAGAGACTGTCCAATAACTTCCGTTCCTCTTCAGAGAACATGCGGTAAAACTCGAAAGTATTCAGAATAAGGCAAGATCTTAATTTTATTATTTTACCTCATTGCTGTCCCCATAAACGAAGAGTTATTAAGTATAAAAAATGAGCAACGCTAAGCATTTATCGTTTCTTATTTTAGTTTTCCTTTTTGGAAAATTCCCAACACATTTTGCAAATGCTAACAAAAAAGTTCAACAACTCTTTTTTCAGTTAAAGCATCATGTTTACAATTAATGGTTCAAACGTACTATCGTAAAGCTTTTTCTGGAAAATGTGTAAACTAACATTTTTAAGAAACAGCGTGGATCAAAGGTGATTTTTACTGAGCGAAACAAAAAGCGTCCATTGAAGGGTGGAAAGCACTAGTGGACTACTTGCATTTTTTCCCATGGTAAATATAATATATTTTCCACGGGAAAAAATGCAAGTAGTCCACTCCCATGCTGTCGCTAACACAGCGCAGACAGAGGCGATTACGATCCAGTAGTTTACTATATGAAGGGTGGACAGCACTAGTGGACAACTTGCATTTTCTCCTGTGGGAAAAAATGCAAGTAGTCCACTAGTGCTTTCCACCCTTCCATTATTGTTCAATACAAGCCAAGGTTACTTTCTTTTCCAAGGAAATTGAGAAGAAAAAAGCCATCCAGTACTTCTCATCACGGACTGAAAAGTCTATTAGAGCAAATAAGTAGCTCATTTTTTAATACCAGGTTGCATTAGAGAAGCAAGAGAGGGTTGAAAATC